>JARKIB010000351.1:0-135407 GCA_029378385.1 Mycena metata | reverse complement strand
TAGAAAATCGACCCAACCCGGGGAGGATAATTCTACTTACTTGGTGCGGCGCGGGGACGTGAGTTTTCAATCAGATGTTGGTTGACTGCGACGAATTCAAGGTCAGTTCTTTACAATGAATAACGAATGAATGAAGTGCTTACCTGCACTTCGAACTTCAGGCGGCGTCGCGGTGCCGCTGAGTGAATTCCACGCATAGCTAGATAGCAGGGGTGTTCTGGGGTGCGAGGTGAAGCTGATTAGGTTGAAGGCTTACCTTAGATGGGTTGCGTTGAGTTTGGTTGGAATTACGGCCGGCGCGGTGGAGAATCCGACCAATACTGAGAACATTCAAGTCAGTAAGTTAGATGCAGTAAATTGAATGAACGAATGAAGGAAGGAAGGACTCACGATGCAGTCGAACCGAAGCCATTGGTTGAACTTGTTGGTTAAATTGAACTTGGGTTGGGTCTGGAAGGCAAGTCGGCACCAAACTTTTGAATATGAAGGAAGAATTCACGAAAGATTACATGTGTGCTTGAACTGGTCGGTGAACGTGTTCGGACTTCGAAGGGAGGGCAGGAAGTTGAAGGGCTGAAAATTTACGGTCAGTTCAACGCGGAAGAAGAAGTAGATGAAATGAAGTGAAGACTCACCGGAGGGTATTGAATTGAACGACGTCGAAACCTGGAGCCAAGGAACGGGGTATGAGAGTCTATCAAGGTCAGTCAACCAACCCAGCGCCTCAAACATTCAACGGTACTTGCGTTGAACCAAGTTTCATCGTCGGACCCAAACTCGATCTACGAACCAAAAAGCAATGAGAATACCTCAACGACAGAATGAACATACTTACCTCAACTCGAAATCCACGAGGGTGGAACCCATCCCGAGATGCCGAGGTCGAAGTCGAGTTCTACTCGAGAATTAAATTACTAATTAGTGAATGTACAGCTGGAATGTGGTACCACGGACCTCCTGGGCGTTGAACGAACGTTCCACGGCGTCTAGATGTTGGTTGAGTTGTGTGTATAGTAGACTGGAACGAGGGATGGGTAATTGAAAATATTAAAGATGCAACGGTGAAGCTTACCTCGAGTCAAATGAAGACGGTTGGACCTTCGAGATGAGATTGAGGCCGAGCATATGCGGATGAGAGGTCAGGTGGTGTGTATGTGTGTAAGTGAATGGAAGATGAGTGAGAGGAAGGAACTTACGTCGAATGTTGAAGTCATGGTGAATGAACATTGAACGAACATCGACTTGAGTCAAGTTGAGTCAAGTTCAAGTACCATGGCAGATAAGCCAGTGAATGAATGATAAATTAATACTTGCATCACATACCTACGAACCATCGAAGCAAAGGTCCACGGTACGGACATCGAGACACTGAAATACTATCAAACCACGTTCAGCAAATTAAATCCAGCCCATAGTACCGACATACCTGGCTCAAACGAGCATAGTAACGCCCTGCGGCAGTTCAACGACGTCAAATTGAATCAAGTATAGAAGGTCGAAGGCCCTGAACGAAGGTCAGTTCAGATATTATCACAAAACTAAACGCAGACATACCTGGACTCAAACGGCCATACTTTCGGTCAATCTGGGCTTAAACACGCGTAAGATTGTCCCATCGAGGGATTAAACGATGCCGAGTAAACCTTTGAAGGCTGAGGGCCTTCAACGAAAGTCAGTTGAAAAATTCCTAATAAAACATGGCGGGCATACCTGCATTTAAACGACCATAGATTCGGCCTCCTAGGGACATAACGACATGTCTTGAACACAATTGGACATGGTGACACCCTCTTGAAGGTATTGAACGACGCTGAACAACGCTTAACAAAGTGTTGAAGGTTGAGGGCGTTCAAAAGCAAGATTGACCTGAACGACATTGAAATTCGAAGCCAAGGAACAGAGCATGAGAGTCTATCAATGCAAATGAAAGCCCACCAGCGCCTCAAATATTGACAGGTATTTACATATTTTTCGCCACCACTGTATTAGGGTGTTCTTACTCCAAGAAGAGTAGATAAAAAACCAAAAAATTGTGTTCATATGTACACAGACACCAGTACTTGAGAGTAATATATACACTACAATGACTTCTTGGTATCCTCAATTAGCTGCTCAAGTTCTTCCATTTCCTCCGGTTTACCAAGCTTTTGGTACGTCTTCACCAGATCCTCCATAGCAAGGATGGTGTCCGGATGTTTGTCACCCAAGAGTTGTCTTCGCTTCTGAAGCACTTCAACTTCCAGGCCCAATGCTTTGTTCAAGTCACCCAAATTGTAATGTGTGACCGCAAGGTTGGCCATGGCTCTCAGTGTGTTGGGGTGATCCATACCCAGAACTTTTGTGCGTTTCTCCAGCACCAGAACCTCAATCTCCTTTGCCTTCTGGAACTCTCCTAGCGTATAATATGTAATGGCAAGATTACTCAGGGTAAATAATGTGTCTGGATGATCTTCCCCGAGAATCTTTGTGTGTTTCTCCAGCACCAGAACGTCGAGCTTCTGTGCTTTCTGGAACTCCCCTAGATCAGAATATATGGAGGCAAGATTACCCATCACCAATAGTGTGCGTGGATGATCTTCTCCCAGAACTTTTGTGTGTTTCTCCAGCGCCAGAAGCTCAAGCTCCTTTGCTTTCTGGAACTCTCCTAGCATATAATATGTACTGGCAAGACTACCCATGGCTAACAATGTGTCTGGATGATCTTCTCCCAGAATCTTTGTGCGTTTCTCCAGCACCAGAACCTCGAGCTCCTTTGCTTTCAGGGACTCCCCTAGATCAAAATATGTGGAGGCAAGATTACCCATTGCTGAGAGTGTGTCTGCATGATCATCCCCCAAAAGGAATTTGGACCTCTCAAGAATCAGTTCCGCAAGAGCTTGTGCATCTTTGAACTTTCCTGTATAGTAGTATATTTGCGAAAATGCCCTCCTGAAGTCAGCTACTCTATCAGGGTTGGCATATTCCAGTAGACCGACGTGAGATATAAGCCGCACTGAGGCTAGTTCCATCTCATTCTCTGGGATCTTTTCAATGCACATGCCCAATATAGAGCTCATGCATGACTGAAGTGGTTCTTCATCAAGAAGTGTACTCCGGCTCCATGCATGGACCAGCGGATGGATGGAAAACAGCTTCGCCTTTGCATCAAAGCTGATCAGTGAGTAGGCCTTGATCTCATTGGTGACATTCAGGAACTTGAGAGAATTCCATTCCCCTGTGGGTTCAACAAAATGAGAGAGGAATTCAAGTGGCTCTTGCAATTCCTCCCTAGGTGGCCAGGACAATGAAAAGTCATACTTTGAAGCAGTGCTGAACATGTCCTCGGAAATCCCAGTGTAGTGTAGAAACGAGCAGAGCTGTAATAAAGTTGCTGCAAGGTGACTGAGCTGGTTGAAACTAATCTGCCATGTTGTGAAGACTGTTGAGCATAGTCATCATGGGACTGAGCAGCCTTTTCACTGAGCAGCCTGGCCCGATTACTGTGGTACAGAGCCAAGTACCCTTCGAGGTCTTCAGACTTTGAGATGAATGCACCAGCCTGGATAATTGCAAGGGGCAGGTAATACAATTCCTGTAGGAAAGATCAGTCTTCTGTGTATGGTTTGGTGCAAGTATCTGACCTTCACGATTTCAGTCGCAAGTTTGAGGTTTTCTTCTGAACACTCTTTGTTTGCCCTTCGAAGTAGCAGGGTGGTTGCATCTGCTTCATCCATGTCAGACACAAGAGTGTGAGCTCCATAATTCCGCAGGTCAGGATTCCGAGAAGTGATTATGACATTTCCATGGTTGCACTTTGGGAGAAAGTCATTGAGGTTGATTTTTGGGTCATCAGCATTGTCAAAGAACAAGAGCCAATTGTTGTGGTTAGATTGAAGCCACATCAATGCATCTTGTGCAGAGTCACCAGCACTTTTGGACACAGCTATACCCTTCAGACCTGTGTCAATCGTCTCGACTTTGCTAGCGTCAACAAGAGACATCGGAGAAGCTGGAAATGAATTCAGTGGTACTTCATTTTGGTTGAGGAAATGCAGGAACCTTGACTCTTCAATGAACTTTAGAGCAATCTGTGTCTTTCCAGCCCCACCAAGGCCATATAGAACATAAATGTGTTGATTTCCCGACTCTGTATCAAAGAATTGATGCATCTTGTCCAAGATTGCCTGTCTGCCTTGAAAGATCCTGGATGGAGGGGGACAATTGTTGATATTCTGAACTGTGTTAACCACAGCAAAACCTAAAAATATTAAGCTTCAACATAATGTAACGGACAAAAGGCATACTGGGGGCTGTTATAATATTGTACATCTTGTCTACCTTGAAGTTGGTCTCAACAACGGCCATCAGCTAAGATTCAGTTAAATGAAAACATTGGAGCAGATTTAAGGGAACCTTGCCTTCAGTTTAGAACATACTCCCTGGATCTGTGTCTGGTACCCTGCAATCTTATCTGTAAGGTTGCTTGCCTTCAGGAATTCCTTGACTCGTCCCCGAAAGCCTTTGGATTGGTCCTGCAAATTCCGGATTGCAAGAATTACCGCTTTGAGATAACTGGAATGGCTTAGAAACCAGAAACATACAACGCAAAGATTACCGCACCTTTCAAGTTCCCCACAAAGGCCTTTGAACTTGATGGCAGCGGTATCCCCATGGGCTAAAATCTGGTCATGTAGAATTGTTATAATTTCGGTGGCACTATTGCACAGCTCTTCCAGGTCCTCGCGATTCTTCTTGACTGTCTGTAATCCAGGTTATATAGGAAGGCATGCAATTTAGATGCTCGCAGACACACCACAACTGTCTCCAAAAGAATCAACACAGTCCCAGAGACTCCCTTGATGTAGGGAAACGGGGCACATTCCGCTGCCGCTGTGATGGTCTTTGCGGTGAGAATCGCAGGTGCCAGCCAATCTGACTTTGATTTGGACGGAGCCTTGAATGGGCGCAAAGTTGTTCCTCCTGTTGTGGGAGATCCAGAGGTGGTAGACATGATTGAGGAGAAGGACGTAGATAACGAGGCTGGTGCACTGCTTCCACAGCTTCGTTCAAATCAGATTGATCCTGCTGTCAGTTCGAAAAAAAAAAAAAAAAAGATCATGTGGCATGCCTCGCCATGGTTCAGAACGGTTCATCTCGCTAAATTTTTCGATGGGCTCATCGAAGATCAAGTGAATGTGCACTATACACTACCCTGTTTGATATAAAAAGGGTAAGTTGTAAAGTTGTGGTTATACCGGAGAGCAAATTGAACGTAAATAATGCATCTTCGCATGGCTAAGTAAACGTCGAGGGTAAGGGTGAGCTCTGGGACTTAGTTTGCCTTCCGTTATCCTGCGTTCGAAGGCCGTGAAGTCCAGCGGGCGGAAATGTCTGATCAACTTTTTGTGGGGAAGAATTCGGACTGACATCGGGATTCAGTTACATAGCTTTCAGTGTGGAGCAGGCGGTAAGTAACTAGGATTCAAGATATGTACCGCCGAGTCGGCAGGGAAGCGGCAGGCGGCATTCGTTGGTTTTTGTATAAGATATGCGAGGTTTTTGGTCCGGTTACACAGAGGCGCTCGAGTGAGGGCAGGCAGCAGGGCAGGCAGCAAGTAAGCGAGGGGGGTTCGGCGCAAGATATGCATCGTCGAAGTCGGCAGGAGTCGGCACTGGGCAGTGGGGCGGCATTGAGTCGTTGGCTTTTTGTAAATATTGTATGGGCGCGGGATGATGCATGCATTGAGTACACAAGGTTCACAGCTCCACACTTCTCTGAAATAGTAGAATTGCGACGGCTTGTCGTAACCGTTCGGAGTAGCATCACCGAAGTGGGACTTGTTTTCTGCCCGAGCTCGAAGCAGTCAAGTCCACCTTAAATTCCGAGTGTTTCGTGCCATTTTCAGAGAGATAGGGACACATAGACGCCACCGGCAGTTGCGGTGGTTGACAAAGTTCCACGTTTATTTTTGTTGGGCGTCGATGTCGATGCCAGTCGCAAATGACATGACGGCGGTTTTGCTAAATTACTTGTTTGCCATGGCCAATGGTGCCTAGAGTCGATTGAGAGATACCGCCCAACGTGGCTTCAACACAATATTCTCATTTGTGTCGCACGAGATGGAAATCGAAGCAGGTCGATCGCTGAATTGGAAGTGGTTGAATATTTTTGCTACTGAGGAGTTATACTGGTCTCTTGAAAGCGCCGTTCGGCGCTTTCAAGATCTGTTAGTCCTAGACGGAATTTCGCGAATTATGGGTTGAGAGTGGAGGACAAGGGGCGGGTGATGTGATGTGATTACCTAACATGCCTCCTCTTGCCGTTTACCATGTCTCTCTAGCGACTCGACTTGGACTCGACTCGAAAACCACAAATGTCGCCTCAAGTTTGACTCCAAGGCTTCTCACTTCAACATTGCTTGGTCACTGCAATCATCGACAACTTGCACACCGACTCCTGGTGGCCGCACACTAAGCAGCTATCACGGCAAGGTCGGCCGTGCAGTGCGCCAACTTCAAGCCCTCAACGATGCCGACGCTGGTAACGACTCTACTCAGACATACAGGGTACAAGGTGCGTGCCCCGGCCGCTATCTCTTGCCTCTGCTGCCACTCACTCTACACCTCGGTGTCCACAGTGTCTGTGTCTTTTACACCCCCTCGTCATCTCGCCGTCCCTGCCCTGGCCCTCGTGTCCCCGCCCTCTCGTTCCGGTACACGCGCACATCGCCGCCCATCGCACACATCGCCGCCCATCGCACACACGCGGACTCGACCCAGTCGCCGCT
This sequence comes from Mycena metata, assembly GCA_029378385.1. Classification (NCBI taxonomy): domain Eukaryota; kingdom Fungi; phylum Basidiomycota; class Agaricomycetes; order Agaricales; family Mycenaceae; genus Mycena; species Mycena metata. The sequence continues at coordinate 128,640 of JARKIB010000351.1, read as the reverse complement.
CCCCGCGATCGTCCCCATCTCCCCATCCCCCTCGTCTCCACCCTCACCCTTCCCTCCCTCCCTCACCCTTCCCTGCCCTCGCATACACCGTCGTGCCGCGCCCACACCGCACCAGCGCGCACACCGTCGAGTCAGCTGCAGGCAGCACCAAACTCGCGCTCCGGGCACGCAGCTGTGTCTGGCGTGCAGCGTCGAGGCCCCCGCCTCTCCCTCGTCTCCACCCCACCTCTCCCTTGTCTCCTGTCTCCACCCTCACCCCCCCCACCGCTCCCCTCGTTTCCCCGTCGCACCCGCCCGCGCACCGCGGCCTCTACCGGTGATGGGGCTCCGCACGCGCACGCAGCTTGGGATCGCGCGCACCCACACTCGTCTCGTTTATGCGCGGCTCGGCATCCCCTTCCTCTCGTACCGTCCGTTCCCTCACCTCCTCGTCTCCTATCCATCCTTTCCCTTCCCCGAGTCCATACAGCACCACATGTCCCTCCCTACGGCACCAAACTTACGTTATGTGCGCGCGCGCCGAGTCCCGCGCACGCTGCAGCGCTCGGGCCAAATTTCGCGGACTCGGCTTCATGCACACTCGGCACGCGCCCGCGGCGCTGCCGTGTAGTACCCACACTCACCCCACACCTTCTCCCTCTCCCCTTCCCTCCTCGTCTCCCCCATCCATCCCTTCCCCTTCCCCGAGTCCGTACCGCCCGCCATGTCCCTCGCTACGTAAATCTTGAATATAACCTATTTGCCAAATTATCTGTGGGATTTCCGTTAGTCAAGAATCAAGATGGCGCGCGCAAAGTTCAAGGGAAATAAGTCAAGTCTTACCTGGAGGGGAATTCGAGAGTTTGAGAACTGGTCACTGCGGCGTGATGGCGCGCGCGGGGATTCAAACGCATGAAGCTGAAATTCAAGTCAGCGCGGATTCGACGTTGCAACTTTGAAGTAAAGAAAGGTGCGTCCCCTCCAATGCAATACAATGCAAACCCGACGAGGCCTTGAATCGATGTGTGCGGGTGCGCGGCCACAAAAATCGAGCCAAGTGGGATTCAACCCGGGAGGGCAATACTACTACTTACTCGGTGCGGCGCGGGGACGGGGGTTTAATCACATAGAGCTCATGGTGACTGCGACGAGTTCAAGGCCAGTTCTTTACAATAAATAACGAATAAAGTACTTACCTGGCACTTTGAACTTGCAACAAATTAATTCCACACAGCTGAATAACAGGGGAGTCCTGGGTGAACGAGGTCAGCGATGCGATGAAGCCGATTAGGTTGAAAGCTTACCTTGGAATTGATAGGTTCCTGTTGAGTTGGGTTGACATTGCGGCGCGGCGCAGGGTCCAATATGGAGAACGTTGAAATGAGTAAAGTGCAGTGAAATTGAATGAAGGACTCACAATGCAATAGGTAAGTAAATGAACCGAAGCCAGGGTGTTGAATTGAACTTGGTTGGGTCTGAAAGGTAAGTCGGCCCCAAGAATTGACAATGAATATGGACTCCCCAAAGATGATGTACATTGTAGATGCTTGACTCGGAACTAGTCGGTGAACGCGTTCGAAGGGAGGGCAGGAGTTGAAGGGCTGAAAGTTCGGGTCAGTTCAACGCGGAAGACGGAATAACTGAAGTGAAGTGAAGACTTACTGGAGGGTAAAGACATGAATGGTGTTGAAACCTGAAGCCAAGGAACGGAGTATGGAGTCTACACCAGTCAAACAACCCAGCGCCTCAAACATTCAACGGTACTTACGTTGAACCTGGTCCGAGACCCAAGGTCCCTTGACGACTTCAAACTCAATCTACTCATCGCGGAATAATGAGAATCTCTCAACGACAGAATGAACATACCTCAACTCGAAATCCACGAGGGCGGAACGCATCCCCGAGATGCCCGAGGTCGAGGTTCGAGTTCTACTCGAGGAATTACTAATTAGTGAATGTGCGGGTGGAGTGTGGTACCACAGACCTATTGAGCGTCGAATGAACGTCCAAGGGGCTATTGAAGTCCTCTAATCTAGATGTTGCTTGAGGCGTGTATGTAGTAGACTGGAACGAGGGATGGGTAGTTGAAAATATTATGGATGCAACGGTGAAGCTTACCTCGAGTCAAATGAAGATGGTTTGGACCTTCAGGGCGACATTGAGGTCGAGCATCTGTGGATGGGAGGTCAGTGGTGCGTATGTAAAGTGAATGGAAGATGAGCGAGAGGAACTCACGTCGAAGGTGGAGGTTATGTTGAATGAACATTGACTTGAGTATTTAAGTCAAGTTCAAGTACTATAGTAGATAAGTCAATGAATGAACGAATACATGCATCACATACCTATGAACCATCGAAGCAACAGTCCATGGTACGGACATCGAGATGAGTTGAATACTATCAAACCACGTTCAGCAAATTAAATCCAGCCCATAGTACCGACATATCTGGCTCAAACGAGCATTGTAACGCCCTCTGGCAGTTTCAACGACGTCGAATTGAATCAAGCATCGAAGGTCGAAGGCCTTGAACGAAGGTCAGTTCAAATATTATCACAAAATTAAATGCCAGATACCTGGACTCAAACGGCCATAGGTTCGGTCAACCTGGATTCACACACTCGTAAGAGCGCGCCATTGAGGGGATTACACAACGCTGAGTGAACCGTTGAAGGTCAACGAAAGTCAGTTCAAAAACTCCTAATAAACATGGCGGGCATACCTGCAGTTAAACGGCCATAGATTCGGCCTCCCAGGGAAATAACGACGTGTCTTGACCGCGGCTGGACATGGTGATGCCCTCTTGAAGGTATTGAACGACGCTGAACGAAGTGTTGAAGGTTGAGGATGTTCAAAAACAAGATTGACTTGAACGACATTGAAATCCGAAGCCAAGGAACAGAGCATGAGAGTCCATCAATGCAAATAAAAGCCCACCAGCGCTTCAAATATTGACAGGTATTTACGTATTTTTCGCCGCCACCACTGTATTACAGTGTTCTCACTCCAAGAGAGTAGATAAGAAACCAAAAAACTGTGTTCATATATACACAGACACCGGTACTTGAGAGTAATATATACATTACAATGACTTCTTGGTATCCTCAATTAGCTGCTCAAGTTCTTCCATTTCCTCCGGTTTTACCAAGCTTTTGGTACGTCTTCACCAGATCCTCCATAGCAAGGATGGTGTCCGGATGTTTGTCACCCAAGAGTTGTCTTCGCTTCTGAAGCACTTCAACTTCCAGGCCCAATTGCTTTGTTCAAGTCACCCAAATTGTAATGTGTGGCTGCAAGGTTGGCCATGGCTCTCAGTGTGTCTGGGTGATCCACACCTAGAAGTTTCCTGCGTTTCTCCAGCACTGGAACCTCGAGCTCCATTGTTTTCTCCAGCTCCCCTAGATCAGAATATGTGGAGGCAAGATTACCCATTGCCAACACTGTGTATGGATGATCTTCTCCTAGAAGTTTGGTACATTTCTCTAGTACCAGAATTTTGAGCTTCTTTGCTTTCTGGAACTCCCCTAGATCAGAATATGTAGAAGCACAATGGTGTTTGGATGATCTTCCCCCAGAAGTTTGGTGCGTTTCTCCAGCACCTGAACCTGGAGCTCCATTGCTTTCTGCACTTCCCCTAGCTTAGAATATGTTGGAGCCAGATTATTCATCGCTAACAGTGTGTCTGGGTGTTCTTCTCCCAGAACCTTTGTGCGTTTCTCCAGCACCAGAACCTCGAGCTTCTTTGCTTTTTGGAACTCTCCTAGATCAAAATATGTGGAGGCGAGATTACTCATGGCAAGCAATGTGTTTGGATGATCTTCTCCCCGAATATTTCCGTGTTTCTCCAGTACCAGAACCTCGAGCTTCTTTGCTTTCTGCAACTTTCCTAGCTTGTGATATGTAGTGGCAAGATTACCCATCGCATGCAATGTGTCTGGATGATCTTCCCCCAGAACTTTGGTGCGTTTCTCCAGCACCAGAACCTCGAGCTTCATTGCTTTCTGGAACTCCCCTAGCTCAGAATATGTTCGGGCAAGATTCCCCATCACCAATAGTGTGTTTGCATGATCATCCCCCAAAAGGAATTTGGACTTCTTGAGAACCTGTTCAGTAATAGCTTGTGCATCTTTGAACTTTCCTGCATAGTAGTATATTTGCCAAAATGCCTTCCTGAAGTCAGCTACTCTATCAGGGTTCCCATATTCCAGTAGAGCAATGTGAGGTATAAGCTGCACCGAGGCTAGTTCTATCTCATCATCTGGGATCTCTGTAATGCACATTCCCAATACAGAGCTCATGCATGACTGAAGTGGTTCTTCATCAGGAAGTGTACTCCGACTCCATGCATGGACCAGTGGATGAATGGAAAACAGCTTTGTCTTTGCATCAAAGCTAATGAGGGAGTAAGCTTTGATCTCGTTGGTAATATCCAGGAATTTGAGAGAATTCCATTCCCCTGTGGGTTCAACAAAATGAGAGAGAAATTCAAGTGGCTCCTGCAATTCCTCCCTAGGTGGTAACCATGATGGGAAGTCATACTTTGAAGCAGTGCAGAACATGTCCTCTGAAATACCAGTGTAGTGTAGAAAGGAGCAGAGCTGTAATAAAGTTGCTGCAAGGTGGCTGAGATGGTTGAAGCTAATCTGCCATGTTGTGAAGACTGTTTGGGCATAGTCATCATGGGACTGAGCAGCCTTTTCACTGAGCAGTCTGGCCCGATTACTGTGGTACAGAGCCAAGTACCCTCCAAGGTCTTCTGACTTGGAGATGAATGCACCGGCCTGGATAATTGCAAGGGGCAGGTAATACAATTCCTGTAGGGGAGATCAAACTTATGTGTATGGTCTTGCTGGAGTATCTGACCTTCACAATTCCTCTTGCAAGTTTGAGGTTTTCTTCTGAGCTCTTCTTGTTTGCCCTTCGGAGTAGCAAGGTGATTGAATCTGCTTCTTCCATATCAGACACAGGAGTGTGAGCTCCATAATTCCGCAGGTCAGGATTCCGAGTGGTTATTATGATGTTGCCATGGTTGCACTTTGGGAGAAAGTCATTGAGATTGATTTTTGGGTCATCAGCATTGTCGAAGAAGACAAGCCATTTGCTGTGGTTAGATTGAAGCCACCTCAAGGCATCTTGTGCAGAGTCACCAGCACTCTTGGAGATTGCTATACTCTTGAGACCTGTTTCAATTGTCTCGACTTTGCTAGTATCAACAAAAAAGACATCAGAGAAGCTGGAAATAAATTCAGTGGTACTTCATTTTGGTTGACAAAACAGGTGAACCTTGATTGTTCAATGAACTTCAAAGCAATCTGTGTTTTTCCGGCCCCGCCAAGGCCATATAGGACATAGATGTGTTGGTTTCCTGAGTCTGTATCAAAGGATTGATGCATCTTGCCCAAGATTGCTTGTCTGCCTTGAAAGATCCTGGATGGAGGAGGACAATTGTTGATATTCTGAACTGCTTTAACCACAGTAAAACCTAAAAATATCAAGTTCCAACATAATGTAATGGACAAAAGACCTACTGGGGGCTGTTACAATGGCATGGATCTCATCAACTTTGAAGTTGGTCTCAACAATGGCCATCAGCTACGATTCAATTAGATGAAAACAGTGTAGCAGATTTAAGAAAACCTTGCCTTCAGTTTAGAACACACTCCTTGGATCTGTGTCTGATACCCCGTAATTTCATCTGTGAGGTTGCTTGACTTTAGGAATTCCTTGACTCGTCCCCGAAAGCCTTTGGATTGGTCTTGCAAATTCCGGATTGCAAGGATTACTGCCTCGAGATAGCTGAAATACCTTAGGGACAGAAAACAAACAAAACAAAAATTACTGCACCTTTCAAGTTCCTCACACAAGCCCTTGAATTTGACAGCGGCAGTATTCCTGTGGGACTTGATTTGGTCATGAAGAATAGTAATAATTTCTGTGCTACTGTTGCACAGGTCTTCCAAGTCCTCGCGATTCTTCTTGACTGTCTGTAACCCAGGTTATATAGGAAGTCATTCAATTTAGATCTTTGCAGACACACCACAACTGTCTCCAAAAGAATCAACACAGTCCCAGAGACTCCCTTGATGTAGGGAAACGGGGCACATTCCGCTGCTGCCGTGATGGTCTTTGCGGTGATGATCGCAGTTGCCAGCCAATCTGACTTGGATTTGGGCGGAGCCTTGAATGGGCGCAAAATTGTTACTCCTGTTGTGGGAGGTGCTGGGGATCCAGAGGTGGGGAGAGATGTGGTAGACATGATTGAGGACAAGGACGGAGACAACGAGGCTGGTACACCGCTTCCACAGCTTCGTTCGAATCAGATTGATACCACTGTCAGTTCAAAAATAAAATAAAATCATGTGGCATGTCTCGCCATGGTTCAGAACGGTTCATCTCGCTAAATTTTCATGGGCTCATCAAAGATCAAGTGAATCTGCACGATACACTACCCTGTTTGATATAAAAGGGTAAGTTGTAAAGTTGTGGTTACACCGGAGAGCAAATGGAACGTAAATAATGCATCTCCGCACGGCTAAGTAAACGTCGAGGGTAAGGGTGAGCTCTGAGACTTCAAGTTTTCCCTTCTGTCATCCCGAGGGCCGTGAAGTTCAGCGGGCGGAAATGTCGATCAACTTTTTTGTGGAAGAATTCAGATTGACGTCGTTACTACATAGCTTTTAGTTTCGTAACATTGTTGGGCAGGCGGCAAGTAGTAGGATTCGAGATATGTATCGCCGGCAGGGAAGCGGCAGGCGGCATTCGTTGGTTTTCGTATAAGATACGCGAGGTTTTTGGCCCGGTTATACAGAGGCGCCCGAAGAGCATCAGTGTGAGGCGGGCATCGGCGCAGAGATATGTATCACCGAGTCGGCAGGAGTCGGCAGTGGGCGGCATTGAGGCATTGGCTTTTTGTGGACAAGATATTGCATGGGCGCGGGATGATGCATGCATTGAGTTCACAGCTCCAGATTTTCGAGAATCGCGACGGCTTGTCGTGGCCGTTCGGGAGTATCGCCGAAGCGGGGATTTGTTTTCTGCCCGAGCTCGAAGCAGCCAAGTCCACCTTGAATTCCGGGTGTTTTGTGCCCTTTTCAGAGAGATAGAGACACGTAGACACCACGGCAGTTGCAGTGGTTAACAAACTTCCACATTTATTTTTGTTGGGCGTCGATGTCGATGCCAGTCGCAAATGACATGACGGCGGTTTGCTAAATTACTTGTTTGCCATGGCCAATGGTGCCTAGAGTCGATTGAGAGATACCGCCCACCGTGGCTTCAACACAATATTCTCATTGGTGTCGCACGAGATGGAAGTCGATCGAGGTTGATCGCTGAATTCAAAGTGGTTAAATATTTTTGCTACTGAGCAGTTCTACTGGTCTGTTGAAAGCGCCCAAGGATCTGTTAGCCTCTAGACGGAATTTCGCGAATTGTGGGTTGACAAGGGGCGGGTGATGTGATGTGATTACCTTCTTGCCGTTTGCCATGTCTGACTAGGCTTGGATTTACGTGTACAGGCGAGTACGAACTGCCTCGGAGTTTGAAATCTTTGATGGGTGATGTGTTGCGCCCGCGGAAATTTGGATCCAAGCCGTTTTTGCGCAGACCTCGTATTTGGATCGATGTCAGGCGCCCAGAATTTTCTCATCCATTTTACTGCAAGTACTGAAGGAGTTGTGAGGATTTCTTTTGCACGGTTTTCAGCTGGATCGACATGTTGATGATGGCTTGGCGTTTCCATGGCGTTCAAATTCAAACTCCGAGGCAGTTCGTACTCGCTTGTATTCGTAAGTTCCAGCCTCTATAGTATACGTGATCTGAACGACTGTCTTCAGAAAATCACGCAGATTATACTATAGAGGCTGGTAACGACTCGGCTTGAAAACGCACAAATGTCTCCTCTCCAAGTCTTCTCACTTGTCACTGCAATCGTCGACTTGCACCTGGTGGCCGCACATTCTACTCTAAGCTATCGCGGCAACATCGGCCGTGCAGCACGCCAACTTCAAGCCCTCAACGACGCCCGCGCTGGCAACGACTCTACTCGGGCAAGTGCGGTGCTGAGATACGGGTACAAGGTGCGTGTCCTGCCACCATCCTGCCTCCGCTCCCACTCACACTGCACCTCGACGCGCCCTGCACCTCGACGCTGCTCGCCCTGGCCCTCGTTCCCCGCCCTCTCGTCCCCCCGCCATCGCGTACGCTGCGGTACACACGCACACCGCCGCCCATCGCACACACACCGACTCGGCCCAGTCCCTGCGCACGCGATCGTCCCCATCTCCCCGTGCCCCTCGTTTCCACCCTCACCCTCCCATGCTTCCCTCGTTATTCCCCACCCTCGCGTACACCGTCGCGCCACGCGTACACCGCACCAGCGCGCACACCGTCGAGTCGAGTGCAGGCAGCACCAAGCTCGCACTCCGGGCCACGTTATGCGTGCGCGTCGAGTCCCCGCGCTCCCCTCGTCTCTACCCTCACCTACCCCACCTCTCCCTCGTCTTCACCTCTCTCTCCCACCCTTCCCTCGTCGTCCCCCGCCCTCGCGTACACCGTCGTGCCACGCCCACACCGCACCTGCGCACACACCGTCGAGTCGAGTGCAGGCAGCACCAAACTCGCGCTCGGGTAACGCAGCTGGGTTGTTTGGGTGTGCGCCGAGTCCCCGCTCTCCCTTGTCTCCACCCTCACCTACCCCACCTCTCCCTCGTCTCCCTCGTCTTCACCCTCACCCACCCCGCCTCTCCCTCGTTCCTCGTTCCACCCGCCCGCACACCGCGGCCTCTACCGGTGACGTGGCTACGCACGTGCACGCATGTCGCGGTCGCGCGCACCGAAACTCTCTCGTTCACGCGCGGCTCGGCATCTCCCCCCTCCTGCTGTACTGTCCGTCCCCTCCCCTCCTCGTCTCCCCCATCCATCCTTTTCCCTTCCCCTAGTCCATGCCGCACCGCATGTCCCTCCCTACGGCACCAAACTTGCGCTCTAGGTAACACACTTGCGTTATGTGTGTGCACGCCGAGTCCCCGCGCACGCTGCACCGCTCGGGCCAAATTTTGTTCGTGCAAACTCGGCGCGCGCGCGCGCGGCGCTGCCGTGTAGTACCCACACCCACATCTTCTCCCCCATCCATCCCTTCCCCTTCCCAAGTCCATACCATACCCCATGTCCCTCCCTACGTACATCTTGAATACAATCTATTTGCCGAATTATCTGTGGGATTTCCGTTAGTCAAGAATCAAGATGGCGCGCAAAGTCCAAGGGAAGCAAGTCTTACCTGGAGGGGAATTCGAGTTTAGGTTCGAGGGAGATTGAAGGACTGGTGACGGCGTGCGCGAGGATTCAAACACATGAAGCTGTGAACGCAAATCAGTCAGCGCGGATTCAACGTTAGTAAAGAGAGGTGCGTGCCTTCGATCCAATACAATGCACACTCGACGAGGCTTCGAGGAATCGATCTGCGTGCGCGCAGATCTAGATTGGCTAGAAAAATCGAGCCAACTCGAGGAGGGCAATTCTACTTACTTGGTGCGGCGCGGGGACGGGGGTTTAATCAAATAGAGCTGATGTTGACTGCGACGAACGACTTCAAGGCCAATTCTCTGCAATATAATAACTAACGAATAAAGTAAGTTATATACTCACCTGGCACTGAACTCAAGGCAGCACACCGCTGAATGAATTCCACACAGCTATAGCAAGGGTGTTCTGAAGGAGGTCAGCGATGCAATGAATGAAACGAATTAGGCTGAAAGGCTTACCTTGGATGGATAGGTGTTGAGTTGGGTATGGTTGACATTGCAGCGCGGCGCAGGGTCCAATATTGAGAACATTGAAATGAGGAAAGTGCAGTGAAATTGAATGAAGGACTCATAATGCAATAGGTAAGTAAATGAACCGAAGCCAGGGTGTTGAATTGAACTTGGTTGGATCTGAAAGGTAAGTCGGTACGAAATTGACAATGAATATGAACAAAGAACTGACCACAAATTATACATGCTTAAACTAGTCGTTGAAGCGAGGGCAGGAGTTGAACGGCAGGAAGTTGAACGGCTGAAAAGTAAGGTCAGTTCGACGCGGAAGAAGAAGTAGATGAAGTGAAGTGAAGATTTACCGGAGGTTAAATGCAAGATTGACTTGAATGGCGTTAGTCTACAAAGTCAAACGTTAGTCTACAAGGTCAAACGTTCCAGCTCCTCAAACACTCAACGGTACTTGTGTTGATCCAAGTTTCATTGGTCCGAGACCCGAGGGCCCTTAAGGGACCACTTCAAACTCAATCTACTACCCAAAAAACAGTGAGAATACTCAACGACAGAATGAACGTACCTCAACTCGAAACCTCGAGGGCGGAACGCATCCCGAGGTGCCCAAGGTCGAGGTCGAGCTCTACGCGAGGAATTACTAGTTAGTGAATGTACGGGTAGAATGTGGTACCACGGACCTATTGGGTGTCGAATGAACGTTCCAAGGCATCTAGATTTTGCTTGAGTCGTGTATATCAGTAGACTTGAACAGGGAATGGGTAGTTGAAAATATTATAGATGCAATGAGAAGCTTACCTCGAGTCAAATGAAGATGGCTTGGACCTTCAGGGTGAGAGTGAGGTCGAGCATCTGTGGATGAGAGGTCAGTGGTATGTAGGTAAGTGAGTGGAAGATGAGTGAGAGGAAGACTTACACTGAAGGTTGAATTTATGTTGAGTTGACCATGAAGTTATGTTGAACGAACATGACTTGAGTGCTTGCTTGAGTTAAGTTCAAGTACTATGGTAAATAAGCCAGTGAATGAATAATAAATTAATACGGGGATCACCTACCTATGAACCATCGAAGCAAAGGCCCATGGTACGGACATCGAGATAAGTTACCATCAAACCACGTTCAGCAAATTGAATCCAGATTATAGTACCGACATACCTGGCTTCAAACGAGCATAGTAACACCCTCCGGCAGTTTGATGATATCGAATTGAATCAACTATCGAAGGTCGAAGCCTTGAACGAAGGTCAGTTCACATATTATTCCAAAATTAAACGCGGACATACCTAGAATCAAACGGCCATACTTTCGGTCAAATTGGGTCAATCTAGGTTCAAACACGCGTAAGAGCGCCCCATTTGGGAGGTGACACAATGCTGAATGAACCCTTGAAGGCTGAAGGCTTCAACGAAGGTCAGTTCGAAAATCCCTAATAAAACATGGAGGGTATACCTGCAGTTAAACGGCCAGAGGTTCGGCCTCCCAGGGACATAACAACATGTCTTGGATGCAATTGGACATGGTGACACCCTCTTGAAGGTATTGAACGACGCTGAACGAAGCGTTGAAGGTTGAGGATGTTCAAAAACAAGATTGACTTGAACAACATTGAAATCCGAAGCCAAGGAACGAGCATGAGAGTCTATCGATGCAAATGAAAGCCCACCAGCGCCTCAAATATTGACAGGTATTTATGTATTTCTTGCCACCACTGTATTACGGTGTTCTTACTCCAAAAGGAAGTAGATAAGAAACCAAAAAATTGTGTTTATATGTACACGGACACCGGTATTTGAGAGCAATATATACACTACAATGACTTCTTGGTATGCTCAATTAGCTGCTCAAGCCTTTCCATTTCCTCCTGTTTGCCAAGCTTTTGGTATGTCTTCACCAGATTCTCCATAGCAAGGATGGTGTGAGGATGTTTGTCACCCAAAAGTTGTCTTCGCTTCTGAAGCACCTCAACCTCCAGGCCCAATGCTTTCTTCAAGTCACCCAAAGTGTAATGTGTGACTGCAAGGTTGGCCATGGCTCTCAGTGTGTCAGGGTGATCCACACCCAGAAGTTTCCTTCGTTTCTCCAGCACCAGAACCTCGAGCTCCTTTGCTTTCTGCAACTCCCCTAGATCAGAATATGTGGAGGCAAGATTACCCATCATAAACAATGTGTCAGGGTGATCTTCTCCTAGAAGTTTGGTGCGTTTCTCTAGCACCAGAACCTCAAGCTCTTTTGCTTTCTGGAACTCACTCATTCCATGATATGTTGAGGCAAGATTCCCCATTGCCAACAGTGTGTCTGGATGATCTTTTCCTAGAAGTTTCCTGCGTTTCTCCAGCACCAGAACCTCGAGCTCCATTGCTTTCTGCAACTCTCCTAGGTTAGAATATGTTCGGGCAAGATTACCCATGGCAAACAATGTGTCTGGATGATCTTCTCCTAGAAGTTTGGTGCGTTTCTCCAGCACTAGAACCTTGAGCTCCTTTGCTTTCTGGAACTCTCCTAGCTCTAAATATGTGGAGGCAAGATTACCCATTGCTGAGAGTGTGTCTACATGATCATCCCCCAAAAGGAATTTGGACTTCTCGAGAACCTGTTCAGCAATAGCTTGTGCATCTTTGAACTTCCCTGTATGGTAGTATATTTCCCAAAATGCCCTCCTGAAGTCAGCCACTCTATCAGGGTTGGAATATTCCAGTAGAACAATGTGAGGTATAAGCTGCACCGAGGCTAGTTCTATCTCATCGTCTGGGATCTCTGCAATGTACATCCCTAAGATAGAACTCATCCATGACTGAAGTGGTGTTTCATCAGGAAGTGTACTGCGACTCCATGTATGGACCAGTGGATGAATGGAAAACAGCTTTGTCTTTGCATCAAAGCTGATGAGGGAGTAGGCTTTGATCTCGTTAGTAATATCCAGGAATTTGAGAGAATTCCATTCCCCTGTGGGTTCAACAAAGTGAGAGAGAAATTCAAGTGGCTCCTGTAATTCCTCCCTGGGTGGCCAGGACAATGGAGAGTCATACTTTGAAGCGGCACTGAAGATGTCCTCTGAAATACCAGTGTAGTGTAGAAAGGAGCAGAGCTGCAAGAAAGTTGCTGCAAGGTGACTGAGCTGGTTGAAGCTGATTTGCCATGTTGTGAAAACTGTTTGAGCATAGTCATCATGGGACTGAGCAGCCTTTTCACTAAGTAGTTTGGCTCGATTACTGTGGTACAGAGCCAAGTACCCTTCAAGGTCTTCAGACTTTGAGATGAATGCACCAGCTTGGATAATTGCAAGGGGCAGGTAGTACAATTCCTGCAGGAGAGATCAGCCTTCTGTGTATGGTCTTGTTCAAGTATCTGACCTTCACAATTTCAGTTGCAAGTTTGAGGTTTTCTTCTGAATGCTCTTTGTTTGCCCTTCGAAGCAGCAAGGTGGTTGCATCTGCTTCTTCCATGTCTGACACAAGGGTGTGAGCTCCATAATTCCGCAGGTCAGGATTCCGAGAGGTTATTATGATGTTGCCATGGTTGCACTTAGGGAGGAAGTCATTGAGGTTGATTTTTGGGTCATCAGCATTGTCAAAGAACAGGAGCCATCTGGTGTGGTTAGATTGAAGCCACCTCAAGGCAGCCTGTGCAGAGTCACCGACATTCTTGGAGACAGCTATACCCTTCAAACCCGTTTCAATTGTGTCAACTTTGCTAGTGTCCACAAGAAAGACATCAGAGAAGCTGAGAAATAAATTTAGTGCTACTTTATTCTGGTTGAACAAATGGGGCAACCTTGATTGTTCAATAAACTTCAGAGCGATCTGTGTCTTTCCGGCCCCACCAAGGCCATATAGGACATACATGTGTTGTTCCCCTGAATCTGTATTGAAAAATAGATGCATCTTGTCCAAGACTGCCTGTCTGCCTTGAAAGATCCTAGATGGGGGGGGACAATTGTTGATATTCTCAACTGCTTTAACCACAGCAAAACCTAAAAATATTAAGCTTCAACATAATGTAACGGACAAAAGGCATACTGGGGGCTGTTATAATATTGTACATCTTGTCTACCTTGAAGTTGGTCTCAACAATGGCCATCAGCTAAGATTCAGTTAAATGAAAACGTTGTAGCAGATTTAAGGGAACCTTGCCTTCAGTTTAGAACACACTCCTTGGATCTGTGTCTGATACCCTGCAATCTCCTCTGTGAGGTTGCTTGACTTTAGGAATTCCTTGACTCGTCCCCGAAAGCCTTTGGATTGGTCCTGCATGTTCCGGATTGCAAGGATTACCGCTTCGAGGTAGCTAGAATAGTTGAGGCACAAGAAAGAGACAAGACAAAGATTTACAGCACCTTTCAAGTTCTTCACATAGGCCTTTAAATTTGACAGCAGCAGTATTCCCGTGGGCCTTGACTTGGTCATGAAGAATTGTTATAATTTCGGTGGCACTATTGCACAGCTCTTCCAGGTCTTCGCGATTCTTCTTCACTCTCTGTAGTAACAACAATTATATTGAAAGTCATTTGATTTAGATGCTTTCAGACGCACCACAACTGTCTCCAAAAGAATCAACACAGTCCCAGAAACTCCCTTGATGTAGGGAAACGGAGCACATTCCGCTGCCGCCGTGATGGTCTTTGCGGTGAGGATCGCAGGTGCCAGCCAATCTGACTTTGATTTGGGTGGAGCCTTGAATGGGCGCAAAGTTGTTCCTCCTGTTGTGGGAGGTGCTGGGGCTCCAGAGGAGGGGAGAGATGTGGTAGACATGGCTAAGGACAAGGACGGAAACAACGAGGCTGGTGCACTGCTTCCACAGCTTCGATCGAATCAGATTGATACCACTGTCAGTTCAAAAATAAAAAAGATCATGTGGCATGTCTCGTGTGTGGTTCATCTCGCTAAATCTTTCCATGGGCTCATCGAAGATCAAGTGAATGTGCACCATACACTAGGCTGTTGCCCCATTTGATATAAGGGTAGGTTGTAAAGTTGTGGTTACACTGGAAAGGAAATCGAATACGTCTAAAGTAAGATAATGTATGTCCCACAGTTAAATAAACCTCCAGGGCAAGAGTGAGCTCTGGGACTTTAAGTTTGTTTGACTTCCCGTCCGTCATCCTGTGTTCCAACGCGGTGAAGTTCAGTGGGCGGAACTGTCTGATCAAGTTTTTTGTGGGAATTCAGATTGACATTGTTGCTACATAGCTTTTAGTTTTGTAACATTGTGGGGCAGACGGCAAGTAACATTTTGCACTGCTAAGCAAGTACTACTAGGATTCGAGATATGTATTGCCGAGGTAGTCGCCAGGGAAGCGGCAGGTGGCATTTGTTGGTTTTCGTATAGGATACGCGAGGTTTTTGGTCCGGTTACACAGAGGCGCCTGAGTGAGGGCAGGCAGCAAGTAAACGAGCGGGTTCGGCGCAGAGATATGCATCGCCGAGTCGGCAGGGAGTCGGCAATGTTACACAGAGGTACCCAAAGAGCTTCAATGTGCAGCGGGCAGCCAGTAAGCGAGTGGGGTTCGGCGCAAGATATGCATTGCCGAGTCGGCAGGAGTCGGCAGTGGGGTGGCATTTTGGCTTTTTGTGTACAATATTGCATAGACACGGGATGATGTATGCATTGAGTTATACAGGGTTCACAGCTCCACACTTCTCTGAGATAGTTAGATTCTTGAGTGCGACGGCTTGTCGTGGCCGTTCGGGAGTAGAGTCGCCGAAGCGGGGATTTGTTTTCTGCCCAAGCTCGAAGTAGCAAAGTCCACCTGAATTCCGACTGTCTCGCGCTCTTTCCAAGAGATAGAGTCACGTAGACGCCACCAGCAGTTGCAGTGGTTAACAAAGTTCCACGTTTATTTTTGTTGGGCGTCGACGTCGATGCCAGTCGCAAATGACATGACGGCGGTTGTGCTAAATTACTTGTTTGTCATGACCAATGGTGCCTAGAGTCGATTGAGAGATACCGCCCACCGTGGCTTCAACACAATATTCTCATTGGTGTCGCACAAGTTGAAGGAGGTCGATCGCTAAATTCGAAGTGGTTGAATATTTTTGCTGCTGAGGAGTTCTGTTGAAAGCGCCCAAGGATCTGTTAGCCTCTAGACGGAATTTAGCGAATTGTAGGTTGACAAGGGGCGGGTGATGTGATGTGATTACCTAACGTACCTTCTTGCCGTTTGCCACGTCTGACTCGACTCGAAAACGCACAAATGTCTCCAAGTCTTCTGACTTGTCACTGCAATCGTCGACGACTTGCACCTGGTGGCCGTACATTCTACTCTATGCAGTTATCGCGGCAACATCGGCCGTGCAGCGCGCCAGCCTTCAAGCCCTCAATGATGCCGACGCTGGCAACGACTCTACTCGGGCAAGTGCGCACGCTGACATGCGGAGTACAAGGTGCGTGTCCCGCGACTATCTCCTGCCTCCGCTGCCACTCACACTACACCTCGGCATCGCGGTGTTTGTGTTTTTTAACCCCGGTGTCCGTGTGTTTTTTTACCCCCCGCCCTCGCATTTTCCTCGACGCCGCTCGCCCTCCCTGCCCTAGCCCTCGTTCCCCGCCCTCGTGTACACCGTCGTGCCCCGTCCACACCCACCAGCGCGCACACCGTCGAGTCGAGTGCATGCGGCACCAAACTCGCGCTCGGGTAACGCAGCTGCGTTATGTGCGTGTGCGCTGAGTCCCCGCTCTCTCTCTTGTCTCCACTCTCACCTACCCCACCTCTCCCTCGTCTCCCACCCCGCCTGTCCCTTGTTCCCCGTCACACCCGCCCGTGCACCGCGGCCTCTACCGGTGATGTGGATACGCACATGCACGCACCTCGCGGTCGCGCGCACCGAGACTCTCTCGTTCATGCGCGGCTGGGCATCTCGGCCCCTCCTGCCGTACTGTCCGTCCCCTTCCCTCCCCGTCTCCCCCATCCATCCCTTTCCCTTCCCCGAGTCCATACCGCACCGCATGTCCCTCCCTACGGCACCAAAACTTGCGCTCTAGGTGACACACCTGCGTTATGTGTGTGCGCGCCGAGTCCCGTGCGCGCTGCAGCGCTCGGGCCGAGTTTCGCGCAGACTCGGCTTTGTGCAAACTTGGCGCGCGCGCGCGGCGCTGCCGTGTTATACCCACACCCATACCCACACCTTCTCCCTCTTTCCCTCCCCTCCTCGTCTGCCCATCCATCCCTTCCTTTCCCGTTCCCCAAATCCATACCGCACCGCATGTCCCTCCCTACGGCACCAAACTTGCGTTATATGCGCGCACGCCGAGTCCCGCGCACGCTGCACCGCTCGGCCCGAATTTCGCGGACTCGGCTTCGTGCACACTCGGCGCGCGCCCGCGGCGCTGCCGTGTAGTACCCACACTCACCCCCACGCCTTCTCCCTCTTCCCTCCCCTCCTCGTCTCCCCCATCCATCCCTTTCCTTTCCCGCGTCCATACCGCCTGCCATGTCCCTCCCTACGTAAACCTTGAATACAATCTATTTGCCGAATGATCTGTGGGATTTCCGTTAGTCAAGAATCAAGATGGCGCGCAAAGTTCGAGGGAAGCCAGTCTTACTTACTTGGAGGGGAATTCGAGCTTAGGTCTGAGGGAGATTGAAAGACTGTCAATGGTAACGGCGACGGCGCGCGCGAGGATTCAAACACATGCAGCTGAAATCAAGTCAGCGCGGATTCGACGTTGCAACTTTGAAGTAAAGAGAGGTGCGTACCTTCAATCCGATACAATGCAAACTCGACGATGATTTCACAGGCCTTGGATCGATGTGTGCGGGTGCGCGGCCACAAAAATTGAGCCAAGTGGGATTCAACCCGGGAGGGTAATACTACTTACTTGGTGCGGCGCGAGGACGCGGGTTTAATCAAATAGAGCTGATGTTGACTGCTACGAATTCAAGGTCAGTTCTTTACAATATAATAAATAACGAATAAAGTGCTTACCTGGCACTTGAGCTCAAGGCCGCGCGCCGCTGAATGAATTCCACACACACACATAGCTGTAGCAAGGGTGTTCTGGGTGAACGAGGTGAAGCCGATTAGGTTGATGGCTTACCTTAAGCTTGGATGGGTTCGCGTTGAGTTTGGTTGAAATCGGTGCAGAATCCAATACTGTGGACATTCAAGTCAGTGAAATGCAGTGAAATGGAACGAACGAATGAACGAATGAAGGACTCACGATGCAATAGGTAAATAATTGCGAAGCCATTGGTTGAACGGCAATTGAACTGGCTTAGATCTGGAAGGCAAGTCGGTACCGAACTTAATTGAATATGAACGAAAACTCACCAGAAATTATATATGCTTGACTCGGAACTAGTCCGTGAACGCGTTCAAACTCCGAAGGGAGGGCAGGAAGTTGAAGGGCTGAAAGTTAAGGTCAGTTCAACGCGGAAGGAAAAGAAGTAGATGAAGTGAAGTGAAGACTTACCGGAGGTTCAAGACAAGAGTGACTTATGGCGTTGAAACCCGAAGCCAAGGAACGACTATGAGTCTATCAATAAGGTGGAGAGCATGGGAACCCGGCACCCTTATATAAGCCGTGACAAGCGTGACGTGACGTTCCAAATCTCAGGTCGAAGGGAATTTTTTTTGAATAAATCGGTGCAAAAAAATGGATTTCATAGAGGGAAAAAAATCACATATCTACAGACTGTTTCATCAATGTTACTGCATTATAAGGCAGCATCCTATGGCTCTTGTATGTCTTCTGTAGATAACCTAAACCCTTCCCAATACAGCCAAGCTAATAAGCTGAGACAACTCAGGCTGCTCTATTGGAAAACCGAAGAATAAACAATTGAGGGACTTCATCCAGACATCTTTTGACATTTGCTTCCATCTCCTCAATATTCTCTGCAGCTTTCTGAGCATTGACCAGAAATTCCCAAAAAGAATCCAAAGCAGCTGCAGGATTGAGTTCCATATCCTCTTCATCTGCATTATTTCCCTGCAGTTCTGTGCATTACACATCAGGAAGTTCATCTGCAAGCAAAAGATCCCATGAGCTAAGAGTTTCATCCAGAGAGGCTACATCCAATTCTGAGAAGGTTTGAGCTGGTACTAGTCTGTGATCTCTTCAAAGTGAGAGCTGCTGTGGCTTTGGAAAGGTTGTTCTGCCTAACTTTCTTGCTTTTACTGGCTTTGGGCATGGTGCAGATGGAGGGGAGAGGAAAGGAACAAAAATCCGACTTCAATGAGGCTGCAACGAGGTTGGGGTGAGGCACCGGGATGTCCGGATCGATCACGTGATTGATTACATAATCATTCCAAATGTTTGGGTTTCGTTTTCCGAAACTGCACCAAATGCACAGAAAAGGCTATAGGAACACAGTTTCCCAAAAAGGAAAAAAGTGCTTATAACTCTGGAATAAATGTCTTTTTGAAGATTCTGCTTCCTAGGAAGTGATAACATGGTCAATTAGCACATTTCCTAGCAGTCATAATATTTTTTTGAAAGTTCCTGATATAGTTATAACAGCGTGACAGAATGGCTTATGTAAGGGTGCTGGGTTCCCATGCTCTCCACCTTACAAATGAAAGCCTAGTCAAACAACCCAGCGCCTCAAACATTCAACGGCACTTACGTTGAACCAAGTTTCATTGGTCCGAGACCCGCGGTCCCTTGATCACTTCAAACTCAATCTACTACCCAAAAAGCAGTGAGAATACCTCAACGACAGAACGACTATACCTCGACTCGAATCCACGAGGGCGGAACGCATCCCGAGATGCCGAGGTCGAGGTCGCGGTCTACTCGAGGAATTACTAGTTAGTGAATGTACGGGTGGAATGTGGTATCACGGACCTATTGAGTGTTGAATGAACGTTCCAAGGCGCCGTCTAGATGTTGGTTGAGTTGTGTGTATAGTAGAGGAATGGTTGGTTGAAAGGATTATAGATGCAACGGTGAAGCTTACCTCGAGTCAAATGAAGACGGTTGGACCTTCGAGATGAGATTGAGGCCGAGCATATGCGGATGAGAGGTCAGTGGTATGTATGTGAGTGAATGGAAGATGAGTGAGAGGAAGGAACTTACGTCGAAGGTTGAACTAACGTTGAACGAACATTGGCTTGAGTACTTGAGTCAAGTTCAAGTACTATAGTAGATAAGTCAATGAATGAATGGCCGAATACGTGCATCACATACCTATGAACCATCGAAGCAAAGACCCATGGTACCGACATGCATCGAGATGAGTTGAATACTAAACCACATTCAGCAAATTGAATCCAGACTATAGTACCGACATACCTGGCCTCAAACGAGCATAGCAACGCCTTCTGGCGAGTTGAATCAAGTACCGAAGGTCGAAGGCCCTGAACGAAGGTCAGTTCAAATGTTATCACAACATCAAATGCCACATACCTGGAGTCAAAGGGCCATAGTTTCGGTCAATCTGGGTTCAAACATGCGTAGAAGCGCCCTATTAAAGGGATTGAACGATGCTGAGTGAACCGTTGAAGGTCAACGAAAGTCAGTTCAAAAAATTCCCAATAAAACATGGCGGGCATACCTGCAGTTAAACGGCCAGAGGTTCGGCCTCCCAGGGACATAACGACATGTCTTGAATGCAATTGGACATGGTAACACCCTGTTGAAGGTATTGAACGACACTGAACAAAGCATTGAAGGTTGAGGATGTTCAAAAACAAGATTGACTTGAACAACATTGAAATCCGAAGCCAAGGAACAGAGCATGAGAATCTATCAATGCAAATGAAAGCCCACCAGCACCTCAAATATTGACAGGTACTTACATACTTTTCGCCACCACTGTATTACGGTGTTCTTACTCCAAGAAGAGCAGATAAGAAACCAAAAAAATGTGTTCATATGTACACAGACACCAGTACTCGAGAGTAATATATACACTACAATGACTTCTTGGTATCCTTAATTAGCTGCTTAAGCTCTTCCATTTCCCCCTGTTTGCCAAGGGTTTGGTACGTCTTCACCAGATTCTCCATAGCAAGGATGGTGGAAGGATGTTTATCACCCAAGAGTGGTCTTTGCTTTTGAAGCACCTCAACCTCCAGGCGAAATGCTTTGTTCAAGTCACCCAAAGTGTAATATGTGACTGCAAGGTTGGCCATGGCTCTCAGTGTGTCTGGGTGATCAGCACCTAGAAGTTTGGTGCGTTTTTCCAGCAGTGGAACCTGGAGCTCCATTGCTTTTTGGAACTCACAAAGATCACAATATGTTGAAGCCAGATTATGCATTGCCAACAGTGTGTCTGGATGATCTTCTCCTAGAAGTTTGGTGTATTTCTCTAGTACCAGAACCGCAAGCTCCTCTGCTTTTTGGAACTCTTCCAAATCAGAATATGTTCGGGCAAGATTACTCATTGCCGACAATGTGTTTGGGTGGTCTTCTCCCAGAAGTTTGGTGTATTTCTCCAACACCAGCACCACAAGCTCCTGTGCTTTTTGAAAATCATGAAGATCATAATATGTTGAAGCCAGATTATTCATTGCCAACAGTGTGTCTGGGTGATCTTCTCCTAGAAGTTCGGTACGTTTCTCCAGCACCAGAACCTTGAGCTTCTTTGCTTTCTGGAACTCCCCTAGATCAGAATGTGTGGAGGCAAGATTCCCCATTGCTAACAGTGTGTGTGGATGATCTTCTCCCAGAAAATTGGTGCGTTTCTCCAGCACCAGAACATTAAGCTCCATTGCTTTCTGGAAGTCTCCTAGCCTAGAATATGTGGAGGCAAGATCCCCCATTGCCAATAGTGTGTCTGCATGATCATCCCCCACAAGGAATTTGGACTTCTCGAGAACCTGTTCAGCAATAGCTTGTGCATCTTTGAATTTTCCTGTATAGTAGTATATTTGCCAAAATGCCTTCCTGAAGTCAGCTACTCTATCAGGGTTGGCATATTTCAGTAGAACAATGTGAGGTATAAGCTGCACTGAGGCTAGTTCTATCTCATTGTCTGGGATCTTTGTAATGTACATGCCCAAGATAGAGCTTATGCATAACTGAAGTGGTTCTTCATTAAGAAGTGTACTCCGACTCCATGCATGGACCAGTGGATGAATAGAAAACAGCTTTGTCTTTGCATCAACACTGATGAGTGAGTAGGCTTTGATCTCGGTGGTGACATCCAGGAACTTGAGAGAATTCCATTCCCCTGTGGGTTCAACAAAATGAGAGAGAAATTCAAGTGGCTCTTGCAATTCCTCCCAGGGTGGGGACCATGATGGAAAGTCATACTTTGAAGCAATGCTGAACATGTCCTCTGAAATACCAGTGTGGTGTAGAAACGAGCAGAGCTGTAATAAAGTTGCTGCGAGATGACTGAGCTGGTTGAAGCTAATCTGCCATGTTGTGAAGACTGTTTGAGCATAGTCATCATGGGACTGAGCAGCCTTTTCGCTGAGCAGTCTGGCCTGATTACTGTGGTACAGAGCCAAGTACCCTTCAAGGTCTTCAGACTTTGGGATGAATGCACCAGCCTGGATAATGGCAAGGGGCAGATAATACAATTCCTGTAGGGGAGATCAGACTTCTGTGTATGGTCTTGCTCGAGTATCTGACCTTCACAATTCCAGTTGCAAGTTTGAGGTTTTCTTCCGAGCTCTCTTTGTTTGCCCTTCGAAGTAGCAAGGTGATTGCATCTGCTTCTTCCATGTCTGACACAAGAGTGTGAGCTCCATAACTGCGCAGCTCAGGATTCCGAGAAGTGATTATGATATTGCCATGATTGCACTTGGGGAGAAAGTCATTGAGGTTGATTTTTGGGTCATCAGCATTGTCGAAGAAGACAAGCCAGTTGCTGTGGTTAGATTCAAGCGACCTCAAGGCATTCTGTGCAGAGTCACCAGCACTCTTGGAGACTGCTATACTCTTCAGAGCTGTTTCAATTGTCTCGACTTTGCTAGTATCAACAAAAAAGACATCAGAGAAGCTGGAAATCAATTCAGTGGTACTTCCTTTTGGTTGAGGAAACAGGAGAACCTTGATTGTTCAATGAATTTCAAAGCAATCTGTGTTTTTCCAGCCCCGCCAAGGCCATATAGGACATAGATGTGTTGGTTTCCTGAGTCTGTATTCAAGAATTGATGCATCTTGTCCAAGATTGCCTGTCTGCCTTGAAAGATCCTGGATGGAGGGGGACAATTGTTGATATTCTGAACTGTGTTAACCACAGCGAAACCTAAAAATATTAAGCTTCAACATAATGTAACGGACAAAAGGCATACTGGGGGCTGTTATAATATTGTACATCTTGTCTACCTTGAAGTTGGTCTCAACAATGGCCATCAGCTAAGATTCAGTTAAATGAAAACATTGTAGCAGATTGAAGGGAACCTTGCCTTCAGTTTAGAACATACTCCCTGGATCTGTGTCTGGTACCCTGCAATCTCATCTGTGAGTTTGCTTGCCTTTAGGAATTCCTTGACTCGTCCCCGAAAGCCTTTGGATTGGTCCTGTAAATTCCGGATTGCAAGAATTACCGCTTTGAGATAACTGGAATGGCTTAGAAACTAGAAACATACAACACAAAGATTACCGCACCTTTCAAGTTCCTCACAAAGGCCTTTGAACTTGATGGCAGCAGTATTCCCGTGGGCTAGGATCTGGTCATGCAGAATTGTTATAATTTCGGTGGCACTATTATGCAGCTCTTCCAGATCCTCGCGATTCTTCTTGACTGCCTGCGACACTGATTATACTACAAGTCATGCAATTTAGGTGCTTTCAGATGCACCACAACTGTCTCCAAAAGACTCAACACAGTCCCAGAGACTCCCTTGATGTAGGGAAATGGGGCATATTCCGCTGCCGCTGTGATGGTCTTTGCGGTCAGGATCGCAGGTGCCAGCCAATCTGACTTTGATTTGGACGGAGCCTTGAATGGGCGCAAAGTTGTTCCTCCTGTTGTGGGAGGTGCTGGAGATCCAGAGGTGGGGAGAGACGTGGTAGACATGATTGAGGACAGGACGGAGACAACGAGGCTGGTGCACTGCTTCCACAGCTTCGATCGAATCAGATTTATACCACTGTCAGTTCAAAAATAAAATAAAATGATGTGGCATGTCTCGCCATGGTTCAGAACGGTTCATCTTGCTAAATTTTTCCATGGACTCATTGAAGATCAAGTGAATGTGCACCATACACTACCCTGTTTGATATAAAAAAGGTAAGTTGTAAAGTTGTGGTTACACCGGAGAGCAAATTGAACGTAAATAATGCATCTCCGCACGGCTAAGTAAACGTCGAGGGTAAGGGTGAGCTCTGAGACTTCAAGTTTTCCCTTCTGTCATCCTGCGTTCGAGGGCCGTGAAGTTCAGCGGGCGGAAATGTCCGATCAACTTTTTTGTGCAGATTGACGTCGTTACTACATAGCTTTTAGTTTCGTAACATTGTTGGGCAGGCGGCAAGTAGTAGGATTCGAGATATGTATCGCCGAGGGAGCCGGCAGGGAAGCGGCAGGCGGCATTCGTTGGTTTTCGTATAAGATATGCGAGGTTTTTGGTCCGGTTATACATAGGCGCCCGAAGAGCATCAGTGTGAGGCGGGCATCGGCGCAGAGATATGTATCGCCGAGTCGGCAGGAGTCGGCATTGGGGCGGCATTGAGGCATTGGCTTTTTGTGGACAAGATATTGCATGGGCACGGGATGATGCATGCATTGAGTTCACAGCTCCAGATTTTCGAGAATCGCGACGGCTTGTCGTGGCCGTTCGGAGTAGCATCGCCGAAGCGGGGACTTGTTTTCTGCCCGATCTGTATGTCTGCAAAGCAGTAAAGTCCACCTTGAATTCCGAGTGTTTCGCGCCATTTTCAGCGAGATAGAGACACGTAGACACCACAACAGTTGCAGTGGTTAGCAAAGTTCCACGTTTATTTTTGTTGGGCGTCGACGTCGATGCCAGTCGCAAATGACATGACGGCGGTTTTGCTAAATTACTTGTTTGCCATGACCAATGGTGCCTGGAGTCGATTGAGAGATACCGCCCACCGTGGCTTCAACACAATATTCTCATTGGTGTCGAGGAGATGGAAGAGGATGGAAGTCGAAGGAGGACGATCGCTGAATTAGAAGTGGTTGAATAATTTTTCTACTGAGGAGGTCTACTGGTCTGTTGAAAGCGCCCAAAGATCTGTTAGCCTCTAGATGGAATTTTGCGAATTGTGGGTTGAGGGCAGAGGACAAGGGGCGGGTGATGTGATGTGATTACCTAACGTTAACGTGCCTTCTCTTGCCGTTTGCCATGTCTCTTTAGTGACTCGACTCGAAAACGCACAAATGTCGTCTCAAGACTTCTCACTGTCTCTGCAATCATCGAAGATTTGCATTGGCGTCTGCTGCCGCACACTCTACTCTCTAAGCAGGCAACATCGGCGATGCAGTGCACCAACTTCAACCCTCCAAGACGCCGGCGCTGGCAACGACTCTACTCGGGCAAGTGCGGCGCTGACATCCGGGTACAAGGTGCGTGTCCCGCGACCATCCCTGCCTCTGCTCCCACTCACACTGCACCTCAACGCCGCTCGCCCTCCTTGCCTTAGCCCTCGTTCCCCACCTTCTCGTTCCCCCGCCATCGCGTACGCTGCGGTACACACGCACGCCGCCGCCCATCGCACACACGCCGACTCGGCCCAGTCCCTGCACGCGCGATCGTCTCCATCGCTCCATCCCCTTCGTCTCCACCCTCACCCTCCCCATCCTCCCTCCCTCAACCTTCCCTCGTCGTTCCCCGCCCTCGCTTACACCGTCGCGCCGTGCCCGCACCGTCGAGGTGAGCGCAGGCACCAAACTCGCGCTCGGGTAACGCAGCTGCGTCATGGGTCGAGTCCCCGCGCTCCCCCTCGTCTCCACCCTCACCCACACCGCCTTTCCCTCGTCCCCCGTCACACCCGCCCGCGCACCGCGGCCTCTACCGGTGCCGGGGCTACGCACGTGCACGTAGCTCGGGATCGCGCACCCACCCTCGTCTCATTCATACGCCGCTCGGCATCCCCTTCCTCCCGTAACGTCCGTCCCCTCCCCTCCTCGTCTCCCCCATCCATCCCTTTCCCTTCCCTGAGTCCATACCGCACCGCATGTCCCTCCCTACGGCACCAAACTTGCGCTCCAGGTAATGCACCTGTGCGCGTGCGCGCCGAGTCCCCGCGCGCTCGGCCCGAGTTTCGCGCAGACTCGGCTTCGTGCAAACTCGGCGCGCGTGCGCGCGGCGCTGCCGTGTAGTGCCCACACCCATCTTCTCTCTCTTTCCCTCCCCTCCTCGTCTCCCCCATCTATCCCTTTCCCTTCCCCGAGTCCATACCGCACCGCATGTCCCTCCCTACGTAAATCTTGAATATAACCTATTTGCCGAATTATCTGTGGGATTTCCGTTAGTCAAGAATCAAGATTGCGCGCAAAGCCCAAGGGAAGCAAGTCAAGTCTTACCTGGAGGGGAAATTTGAGACTAGGGTTTGAGGGAGATTGAAGGAGGACTGGTCACGGCGCGCAAACAGATGAAACTGTGAACGCAAATCAACACTGCATTCCGGGGCCACCTAAACTCAGCCTGAGTCTAGGGGCCTACACAGAGCTCCGCTGAGGGGGCCCTACACACAGTCCCCGTAGGTCAGTATGGGTCAGTGTATGTCTGCGTAGGTCAGCGTGGGTCTGGCTAGCTCTGTCAAGGTAAGTCTAGTTGAGTAGAGGTATGCCCAGTGGACTAGACTGAGCGGGCTTACATGCAAATACCCTGTCGAATGGACGCCAGTGCTTTTGAGGTAGATATTAGCATCAAAGGATCAGTGATATCGGATAATTTGATCTGCGCGCGCGCTTGACTCAGGCCCAAAGATTTGCGGCCAGAAATAGATTTAGTGCCTGGGCAGCGCGGAAATGGAACCAGAGGGATCAAAGGTATGGCTTGTTCAGTGTCATATATGTGGATGGCAGGGCTTGAGATAGTTGAGGCCGATAGAGGTGAGTGTTGGGTGAGTGTAGGCGATGTACACTTACCTACGCTGACCGGTACTGATCTAAACATTCCCAGGCTAGGCGACCTAGGCAGACCCATACGGAGCTACGTCCGGCTCAACTTAATTTCGTCCAGCTGTGCGTAGGTGACCTGAACTGACCTGTTTTAGCTGCCTACACTGACCCATACCGAGCTACATCCGGCTGAACTGAGTCAGCGTAGGAAGGCCCGGAATGCAGTGCAAGTCAGCGTGGATTCAACGTTAGTAAAGAGAGGTGCGTATGTACCTTCAATACAATGCAAACTCAACGAGGCCCTGAATCGATGTGTATGCACGCGCAGATCTAGATTGGCTATAAAATCGAGCCAACCAATTCTACTTACTTGCTGCGAAGCGCAGGGACGTGGGTTTAATCAAATAGAGTTGATTGACTGCGACGAATTCAAGGTCAGTTCTTTACAATAATAAAGTAAGTTACTTACCTGGCACTTTGAACTTAAGGCCGCGCGCCGGGGTGCCACTGAATTAATCCCACACACACACAGCTGAATAGCAGGGGTGTTCTGCGTGAGCGAGGTGAAGCCGATTAGGTTGAAGCTTGCCTTGGATGGATGGATGGGTTTGGGTTGAGTTTGGTTGGAATCGGTGCAGAATCGGATACTGGGAACATTCACGTCCGTAAGATGCAGTGAAATTGAATGAAGGAATGAAGGAAGGACCCGCGATGCAATAAGTAAGTGAACCGAAGCCATTGGTTGAACGGGTGTTGGTTAAATTGAACTTGGTTGGTCGGTGAACGCGTTCGAACTTCGAAGCGAGGGCAGGAAGTTGAAAGGCTGAAAGTTCGGGTCAGTTTGACATGGAGAAGAAATAAACGAAGACTTACCGGAAGGTAAAGACAAGATTGAATTGAATGGCGTTGAAACCCAAAGCGTAGGAGAGTCTACACAAATCAAAGACCAGTCAAACCGTTCCAGCGCCTCAAACATTCAATGGTACTTACCTTGAACCAAGTTTCATCGGTCCGAGTCGGACCCAAGGTCCCTTGGTCACTTTAAACTCGATCTACTACCTAAAAGCAGTGAGAATACCTCAACGACAGAATGAATGAACATACCTCAACTTGAAATCCACGAGGGTGGAACCCATCGGTCGAGGTCGCAGTCTACTCGAGGAATTACTAATTAGTGGATGTGCGGGTGGAATGTGGTACCACGGACCTATTAAGCGTCGAACGAACGTTCCAAGCCGTCTAGATGTTGGTTGAGTTGTGTGTATAGTAGACTGGAACGAGGGATGGGTAATTGAAAATATTAAAGATGCAACGGTGAAGCTTACCTCGAGTCAAATGAAGGTGGTTTGGATGTTGAGGGTGAGAATGAGATTGAGGTCGAGCATCTGTGGATGAGAGGTCAGTGGTATGTATGCAAGTGAATGGAAGATGAGTGAGAGGAAGGAACTTACGTCGAAGGTTGAAGTTATGTTGAACCAACGTTGAACGAACATTGACTTGAGCAGTTGAGTGAAGTTCAAGTACTATAGTAGACAAGCCAGTAAATGAATGATAAATGAATACTTGCATCGTATACCTATGAACCATTGAAGGAAAGACCGATAGTACGGACATCGAGATGAGTTGAATACTATCAAACCACGTTCAGCAAAGTGAATCCAGACCATAGTACCGACGACATACCTGGCTTCAAACGAGCATAGTAACACCCTCTGGCAGGTTAACGACGTCGAATTGAATCAAGTCTCGAAGGTCAAAGGCCTTGAACGAAGGTCAGTTCAAATATTATTACAAAATTAAATGCGGATATACCTGGAGTCAAACGGCCATAGTTTCGGTCAATCTGAGTTCAAACACGCGTAAGAGCACCCCATTGAGGGGATTGAACGATGCTGAGTGAACCCTTGAAGGCTTCAGCCTTCAACGAAAGTCAGTTCAAAAATCCCTAATAAAACATGGCGGACATACCTGTAGTTATACGGCCATAGGTTCGGCCTCCCAGGGACATAACAACATGTCTTGAACGCGATTGAACATGGGGACGCCCTCTTGAAGGTATTGAACGACGCTGAACGAACGCTGAACGAAGCGTTGAAGGTTGAGGATGTTCAAAAACAAGATTGACTTGAACGACATTGAAATCCGAAGCCAAGGAGCAGAGCATGAGAGCCTATCAATGCAAATGAAAACCAGCGCCTCAAATATTGACAGGTATTTACGTATTTTTCGCCACCACTGTATTACGGTGTTCTTACTCCAAGAAGAGCAGATAAGAAACCAAAAAAATGTGTTCATATGTACACAGGCACCAGTACTCGAGAGTAATATATACACTACAATGACTTCTTGGTATCCTTAATTAGCTGCTTAAGCTCTTCCATTTCCCCCTGTTTGCCAAGCTTTTGGTACGTCTTCACCAGATTCTCCATAGCATGGATGGTGTGAGGATGTTTGTCACCCAAGAGTTGTCTTCGTTTCTGAAGTACCTCAACCCCCAGGCCCAATGCTTTGTTCAAGTCACCCAAAGTGTAATGTGTGGATGCAAGGTTGGCCATGGCTCTCAGTGTGTCTGGGTGATCCACACCCAGAAGTTTCCTTCGTTTCTCCAGCACCGGAACCTCGAGCTCCTCTGCTTTCTGGAACTCACTCATTCCATGATATGTTGAGGCAAGATTCCCCATTGCCAAAAGTGTGTCTGGGTGATCAGCACCCAGAAGTTTCCTTCGTTTCTCCAGCACTGGAACCTCGAGCTCCTCTGCTTTCTGGAACTCACTCATTCCATGATATGTTGAGGCAAGATTCCCCATTGCCAACAGTGTGTCTGGATGATCTTTTCCTAGAAGTTTCCTGCGTTTCTCCAGCACCAGAACCTCGAGCTCCATTGCTTTCTGCAACTCTCCTAGGTTAGAATATGTTCGGGCAAGATTACCCATGGCAAACAATGTGTCTGGATGATCTTCTCCTAGAAGTTTGGTGCGTTTCTCCAGTACCAGAACCTCGAGCTCCTTTGCTTTCCAGAACTCCCCTAGATCAGAATATGTGGAGGCAAGATTACCCATCACCAATAGTATGTGGGGATGGTCTTCTCCCAGAATTTTTGTGTGTTTCTCCAGCACCAGAACCTCAAGCTCCTTTGCTTTCTGGAACTCTTCTAGCTTATGATATGTACTGGCAAGATTACCCATGGAAAACAATGTGTCTGGATGATCTTCTCCCAGAATCTTTGTGCGTTTCTCCAGCACCAGAACCTTGAGCTTCTTTGCTTTCTGGAACTGACCTAAATCATGATATGTGGAGGCAAGATTATTTATCACAAACAGTGTTTCCACGTTATCTTCTCCCAGAAAATTGGTGCCTTTCTCCAGCACCAGAACATTGAGATCAATTGCTTTCTGGAACTCTCCTAGCCCCCAATATGTTTGGGCAAGATTTCCCATTGCCAACAGTGTGTTCTGATGATCTTCTCCCAACAGAAGTCGGGACTTTTCTGCAACCTGTTGAGCAATGCCCTGTGCATCTTGGAATTTTCCTGCATCATAATATATTGTCCAAAATTCCTTCCTGAAATCAGCTGCTCCATCAGGATTGACACCCTTCAGTAGAACAATGTGAGGTATAAGCCTCACTGAAGCTAGCTGTATCTCATTCTGTGGGATATCTGTAACACACATGCCCAATATAGAGCTCATGCATGACTGAAGGGGTTCTTCATCAGGCAGTGTACTCCGACTCCATGCATGGACCAGCGGATGGATGGAAAACAGGTTTGCCTTTGTATCGAAGCTAATCAGGGAGTAGGCTTTGATCTCGGTGGTGACCTTCAGGAAGTTGAGAGAATTCCATTCCCCAGTGGGTTCAACAAAGTGAGAGAGAAATTCAAGCGGCTCCTGCAATTCCTCCCTAGGTGGTGACCATGACCGGGGCTCATACTTTGAAGCAGTGCTGAACATGTCCTCCGAAATCCCGGTGTAGTGTAGAAAAGAGCAGAGCTGTAATAGAGTTGCTGCAAGGTGACTGAGCTGGTTGAAGCTAATCTGCCATGTTGTGAAGACTGTTTGAGCATAGTCATCATGGGACTGAGCAGCCTTTTCGCTGAGCAGTCTGGCCCGATTACTGTGGTACAGAGCCAAGTACCCTTTGAGGTCTTCAGACTTTGCGATGAATGCACCAGCCTGGATAATAGCAAGGGGCAGGTAGTACAATTCCTGTGGGAGAGATCAGTCTTCTGTGTACGGTCTTGTTCAAGTATCTGACCTTCACAATTTCAGTCGCAAGTTTGAGGTTTTCTTCTGAGGGCTCTTTGTTTGCCCTTCGAAGTAACAAGGTGGTTGCATCTGCTTCTTCCATGTCAGACACAAGAGTGTGAGCCCCGTAACTCCGCAGCTCAGGATTCCGAGAGGTGATTATGATGTTGCCATGACTGCACTTTGGGAGGAAGTCATTGAGGTTGATTTTTGGGTCATCAGCATTGTCGAAGAACAAGAGCCAGTTGTTGTCGTTAGATTGAAGCCACATCAATGCATCTTGTGCAGAGTCACCAGCACTTTTGGAGACAGCTATACCCTTCAGACCTGTGTCAATTGTCTCGACATTGCTAGTGTCGAGAAGAAAGACATTGGAGAAGCTGAGAAATAGATTTAGTGATACTTTATTCTGGTTGAACAAATGGGGCAACCTTGATTGTTCAATGAACTTCAAAGCAATCTGTGTCTTTCCGGCCCCACCAAGGCCATATAGGACATAGATGTGTTGGTTTCCCGAGTCTGTATTGAAGAATTGATGCATCTTGTCCAAGATTGCCTGTCTGCCTTGAAAGATCCTGGATGGAAGGGGACAATTATTGATATTCTGAACTGCTTTCACCACGGCAAAACCTAGAAATATATATCAAGCTTCAACATAAGGCAAGGAATAAAAGACCTACTGGGTGCTGTTATAATGGCATGCATCTCGTCAACTTTGAAGTTGGTCTCAACAATGGCCATCAGCTAGGATTCAATCAGATGAAAACATTGTAGCAGATTTGAGGAATCTTACCTTCAGTTTAGAACACACTCCTTGGATCTGTGTCTGATACCCCGCAATCTCCTCCGTGAGGTTGCTTGACTTCAGGAATTCCTTGACTCGTCCGCGAAAGCCTTTGGATTGGTCTTGCAAATTCCGGATTGTAAGGATTACTGCTTCGAGGTAGCTGGGATGGCTTAATCACAAGAAACAGACAAAACAAATATTACTGCACCTTTCAAGTTCCTCGCACAGGCCTTTGAATTTGACAGCAGCAGTATTCCCGTGGGCCTTGACTTGGTCATGAAGAATTGTTATAATTTCGGTGGCACTATTGCACAGCTCTTCCAGGTCTTCGTGATTCTTCTTCACTCTCTGTAGTAACAACAATTATATTGAAAGTCATTTGATTTAGATGCTTTCAGACGCACCACAACTGTCTCCAAAAGAATCAACACAGTCCCAGAGACTCCCTTGATGTAGGGAAACGGGGCACATTCCGCTGCCGCTGTGATGGTCTTTGCGGTGAGGATCGCAGGTGCCAGCCAATCTGACTTTGATTTAGATGGAGCCTTGAATGGGCACAAAGTTGTTCCTCCTGTTGTGGGAGGTGCTGGAGATCCAGAGGTGGGCAGAGATGTGGTAGACATGGCTCAGGACAAGGACGGAGACAACGAGGCTGGTGCACTGCTTCCACAGCTTCGTTCGAATCAGATTGATACCACTGTCAGGTCAAAAATAAAGAAGATCATGTGGCATGTCTCGCCATGGTTCAGAACGGTTCATCTCGCTAAATTTTTCTATGGGCTCATCGAAGATTAAGTGAATGTGCACCATACGCTAGGCTGTTGCCCCGTTTGATATAAGGGTAAATTGTAAAGTGGTTACACTGAAAGGAAATCGAACACGTCTAAAGTAAGATAATGTATGTCCCCACGGCTCATTAAACCCCCAGGGCAAGGGTGAGCTCGAAGGATCTATTAGCCTCTAGACGGAATTTCGTGAATTGTGGGTTGAGGGCAGAGGACAAGGGGCGAGTGATGTGATGTGATTACCTAATGTGCCTTCTCTTGCCGTTTGCCACGTCTCTTTACTATTAGCGACTCGACTCGAAAACGCACAAATGTCCGCAAGTTTGACTCCATGTCTGCTCACTTTTCATTACCGTTCTCCTCGCAAGCATCGACGACTCACAGTGGCGCCTGCTGCCAGCACACTCCACTCTCTACGCAGCTATCGCGGCAACATCGGCCGTGCAGCACACCAACTTCAAGCCCTCAACGACACGACGCCGGCAACGACTCTACTCGGGCGAGTGTGTGCACGGACATACGGGATACAAGGTGCGTGTCCCGCGACCATCTCCTACCTCGCTGCCATTCACACTACATCTCGGCGTCGCAGTTTTTTACCCCCACCCTCGCATTTTCCTCGTCGTCTAGCTCTCCCTGCCCTAGCCCTCGTTCCCCGCCCTCTCGTTCCCCCGCCATCGTGTACGCCGCGGTACACGCGCACACCGCCGCTCACCGCACACACTCGACTCGGCCCAGTCCCCGCGCCCGCGATCGTCCCATTTCCCGATGCCCCTCGTCTCCACCCTCCCCCTCTCTCCCTCACCCTTCCCTCGTCGTCCCCCGCCCTCGCGTACACCGTCGTGCCACGCCCACACCGCACCAGCGCGCACACCGTCGAGTCGAGTGCAGGCAGCACCAAACTCGCGCTCGGGTAGCGCAGCTGCGTTGTTTGGGTGTGCGCCGAGTCCCCGCTCTCCCTTGTCTCCACCCTCACCTACCCCACCTCTCCCTCGTCTCCCTCGTCTTCACCCTCACCCACCCCGCCTCTCCCTCGTTCCTCGTTCCACCCGCCCGCACACCGCGGCCTCTACCGGTGACGTGGCTACGCACGTGCACGCATGTCGCGGTCGCGCGCACCGAAACTCTCTCGTTCACGCGCGGCTCGGCATCTCCCCCCTCCTGCTGTACTGTCCGTCCCCTCCCCTCCTCGTCTCCCCCATCCATCCTTTTCCCTTCCCCTAGTCCATGCCGCACCGCATGTCCCTCCCTACGGCACCAAACTTGCGCTCTAGGTAACACACTTGCGTTATGTGTGTGCACGCCGAGTCCCCGCGCACGCTGCACCGCTCGGCCCGAATTTCGCGGACTCAGCTTTGTGCAAACTCGGCGCGCGCGGGGGCCTGGCGTGTAGTACCCACAACCACACCTTCTCCGTCTTCCCTTCCGTCTCCTCGTCTCTCCCATCCATCCCTTTCCCTTCCTCGAGTCCATACCGCCCGCCATGTCCCGCCCTACGTAAATCTTGAATACAATCTATTTGCCGAATTATGTGTGGGATTTCCGTTAGTCAAGAATCAAGATGGTGCGCAAAGCTTAAGGGAGACAAGTCTTACTTACTTGGAGAGGAATTCGAGCCTAGGGTTTGAGGGAGATTGACTGACTGAGAACGGCGCGCGGGGGGATTAAAAAACATGAACCTAAATCAATTCAAGTCAGCGCGGATTCGACGTTGCAACTCTGAACATAGGTGCGTACCTTCAATCCACTACAATACAAACTCGACAAGGCCTTGGATCGATGTGTGTGCGCGCAGATCCAGATTGGCTAGAAAAATTGAGCCAACCAGGAGAGGGTAATACTACTACTTGGTGCCAAGCGCGGGGACGTGGGTTTTCAATCAGATGTTGGTTGACTGCGACGAATTCAAGGTCAGTTCTTTACAATGAATAACGAATGAATGAAGTGCTTACCTGCACTTCGAACTTCAGGCGGCGTCGCGGTGCCGCTGAGTGAATTCCACGCATAGCTAGATAGCAGGGGTGTTCTGGGGTGCGAGGTGAAGCTGATTAGGTTGAAGGCTTACCTTGGATGGGTTGCGTTGAGTTTGGTTGGAATTACGGCCGGCGCGGTGGAGAATCCGACCAATACTGAGAACATTCAAGTCAGTAAGTTAGATGCAGTAAATTGAATGAACGAATGAAGGAAGGAAGGACTCACGATGCAGTCGAACCGAAGCCATTGGTTGAACTTGTTGGTTAAATTGAACTTGGGTTGGGTCTGGAAGGCAAGTCGGCACCAAACTTTTGAATATGAAGGAAGAATTCACGAAAGATTACATGTGTGCTTGAACTGGTCGGTGAACGTGTTCGGACTTCGAAGGGAGGGCAGGAAGTTGAAGGGCTGAAAATTTACGGTCAGTTCAACGCGGAAGAAGAAGTAGATGAAATGAAGTGAAGACTCACCGGAGGGTATTGAATTGAACGACGTCGAAACCTGGAGCCAAGGAACGGGGTATGAGAGTCTATCAAGGTCAGTCAACCAACCCAGCGCCTCAAACATTCAACGGTACTTGCGTTGAACCAAGTTTCATCGTCGGACCCAAACTCGATCTACGAACCAAAAAGCAATGAGAATACCTCAACGACAGAATGAACATACTTACCTCAACTCGAAATCCACGAGGGTGGAACCCATCCCGAGATGCCGAGGTCGAAGTCGAGTTCTACTCGAGAATTAAATTACTAATTAGTGAATGTACAGCTGGAATGTGGTACCACGGACCTCCTGGGCGTTGAACGAACGTTCCACGGCGTCTAGATGTTGGTTGAGTTGTGTGTATAGTAGACTGGAACGAGGGATGGGTAATTGAAAATATTAAAGATGCAACGGTGAAGCTTACCTCGAGTCAAATGAAGACGGTTGGACCTTCGAGATGAGATTGAGGCCGAGCATATGCGGATGAGAGGTCAGGTGGTGTGTATGTGTGTAAGTGAATGGAAGATGAGTGAGAGGAAGGAACTTACGTCGAATGTTGAAGTCATGGTGAATGAACATTGAACGAACATCAACTTGAGTCAAGTTGAGTCAAGTTCAAGTACCATGGCAGATAAGCCAGTGAATGAATGATAAATTAATACTTGCATCACATACCTACGAACCATCGAAGCAAAGGTCCACGGTACGGACATCGAGACACTGAAATACTATCAAACCACGTTCAGCAAATTAAATCCAGCCCATAGTACCGACATACCTGGCTCAAACGAGCATAGTAACGCCCTGCGGCAGTTCAACGACGTCAAATTGAATCAAGTATAGAAGGTCGAAGGCCCTGAACGAAGGTCAGTTCAGATATTATCACAAAACTAAACGCAGACATACCTGGACTCAAACGGCCATACTTTCGGTCAATCTGGGCTTAAACACGCGTAAGATTGTCCCATCGAGGGATTAAACGATGCCGAGTAAACCTTTGAAGGCTGAGGGCCTTCAACGAAAGTCAGTTGAAAAATTCCTAATAAAACATGGCGGGCATACCTGCATTTAAACGACCATAGATTCGGCCTCCTAGGGACATAACGACATGTCTTGAACACAATTGGACATGGTGACACCCTCTTGAAGGTATTGAACGACGCTGAACAACGCTTAACAAAGTGTTGAAGGTTGAGGGCGTTCAAAAGCAAGATTGACCTGAACGACATTGAAATTCGAAGCCAAGGAACAGAGCATGAGAGTCTATCAATGCAAATGAAAGCCCACCAGCGCCTCAAATATTGACAGGTATTTACATATTTTTCGCCACCACTGTATTAGGGTGTTCTTACTGCGAGAAGAGTAGATAAGAAACCAAAAAAATGTGTTCATATGTACACAGACACCGGTACTTGAGAGTAATATATACACTACAATGACTTCTTGGTATCCTCAATTAGCTGCTCAAGCTCTTCCATTTCCTCCTGTTTGCCAAGCTTTTGGTACGTATCCGCCAGATTCTCCATAGCAAGGATGGTGTGAGGATGTTTGTCACCCAGGAGTTGTCTTAGCTTCTGAAACACCTCAACCTGCAGGCCTAATGCTTTGTTCAAGTCACCCAAAGTGTAATGTGTGACTGCAAGGTTGGCCATGGCTCTCAGCGTGTCCGGGTGATCCACACCTAGAAGTTTCCTTCGTTTCTCCAGCACCTGAACCTCGAGCTCCATTGCTTTCTCCAACTCTCCTAGGCTAAAATATGTTCGGGCAAGATTACCCATTACCGACAATGTGTTTGGGTGGTCTTCTCCCTGAAATTTGGTGCGCTTCTCCAGCACCAGAACGCCAAGCCCCTTGGCTTTCTGGGACTCTCCTAGCTTAGAATATGTAGTAGCAAGATTACCCATGGTAAACAGTGTGTCTGGATGATCTTCTCCTAGAAGTTGGGTGCGTTTCTCCAGCACCTGAACCTCGAGCTCCTTTGCTCTCAGGAACTCCCCTAGATCAAAATATGTGGAGGCAAGATTACCCATTGCCAATAGTGTGTGTGGATGATCTTCTCCTAGAAGTTTGGTGCGTTTCTCTAGCACCAGAACTTCCAGCTCCTCTGCTTTCTGGAACTCTCCTAGCTTATAATATATGGTGGCAAGATTACCCATGGCAAACAATGTGACTGGATGATCTTCTCCCAGAAGTTTGCTGCGCTTCTCTAGCACCAGAACGTCAAGCTCCTTTGCTTTCTGGAACTCCCCTAGCTTAGAATATGTAGTGGCAAGATTACCCATGGTAATCAATGTGTCTGGATGATCTTCCCCCAGAAGTTTGGTGCGTTTCTCCACCACCAGAACCTCGAGCTCCTTTGCTTTCTGGAACTCTCCTAGTTCCAAATGTGTTTGGGCGAGATTACCCATCACCAATAGTGTGTCTGGGTGATCTTCTCCCAGAATTATGGTGTATTTCTCCAATACCAGCACCACAAGTTCTTGTGCTTTTTGGAACTCGTGAAGATCATGATATGTTGAACCCAGATTATTCATTGCCAACAGTGTTCTTGGGTGATCTTCTCTTAGAAGTTTGGTGTGTTTCTCTAGCACCAGAACGTTAAGCTCTTTTGCTTTCTGGAACTCTCCTAGATTAGAATATGTGGAGGCAAGATTACACATTGTAAACAATGTGTCTGGATGATCTTCCCCCAAAGTTTTTGTGCGCACCAGAACCTCAAGCTCTTCTGCTTTCTTAAACTGACCTAAATCAGAATATGTTTGGGCAAGATTACCCATTGCCAATAATGTGCTTGGGTGATCTTCCCCCAGAAGTTTGATGTGATTCTCCAGCACTAAAATCTTAAGCTCCTCTGCTTTCCTGAACTCTCCTAGCTTAGAATATGTGGAGGCTAGATCACCCATGGCCACCGAGGTGTTTAGATCATCTTCACCCAAAATGAGTTGTGACTTCTCAAGAACCTGTTCAGCAATGCCCTGTGCATCTCTAAATTTCCCTGCCCAATAGTATATTTTCCAAAATGCTCTCCTGAAATCAGCTACTCCATTGGGGTTGACAGACTTCAGTAGAACAACATGAGGTAAAAGCCGCACTGAAGCTAGCTGTATGTCATGCTGTGGGACCTGTGTAATGTTCATGCCCAATATAGAGCTCATCCATGACTGAAGTGGTTCTTCATCAAGAAGTGTACTCCTGCTCCATGCATGGACCAGTGGATGAATGGAAAACAGCTTTGTCTTTGCATCAAAGCTGATGAGGGAGTAGGCTTTGATCTCATTGGTAATATCCAGGAATTTGAGAGAATTCCATTCCCCTGTAGGCTCAACAAAATGAGAGAGAAATTCAAGTGGCTCGTGCAATTCCTCCCTAGGTGGTGACAATGACCGGGGCTGATACTTTGAAGCAGCGCTGAACATGTCCTCCGAAATACCAGTGTAGTGTAGAAAAGAGCAAAGCTGTAATAGGGTTGCTGCAAGATGGCTGAGCTGGCTGAAGCTAATCTGCCATGTTGTGAAGACTGTTTGAGCATAGTCATCATGGGACTGAGCAGCCTTTTCACTGAGCAGTTTGGCTCGATTACTGTGGTACAGAGCCAAGTACCCTTCCAGGTCTTCAGATTTTGAAATGAATGCACCAGCCTGGACAATTGCAAGCGGCAGGTAATACAATTCCTGTAGGAGTGATAAGACTTCTGTATATGGTCTTGCTCGAGTATCTGACCTTCACTATTCCAGTTGCAAGTTTGAGATTTTCCTCAGAGCTCTCTTTGTTTGCCCTTCGAAGTAGCAAGGTGGTTGCATCTGCTGCTTCCATGTCAGACACAAGAGTGTGAGCTCCATAACTCCGCAGGTCAGGATTCCGGGAGGTTATTATGATGTTGCCATGGTTGCACTTTGGGAGAAAGTCATTGAGGTTGATTTTTGGGTCATCAGCATTGTCAAAGAACAAGAGCCAGTTGTTGTGGTTGGATTGAAGCCACATCAATCCATCTTGTGCAGAGTTGCCAACACTTTTGGAGACAGTTATACCCTTCAGACCTGTGTCAATTGTCTCAACTTTGCTAGTGTCAATAAGAAAGACATCGGAGAAGCTGGAAATGAATTCAGTGGTACTTCATTTTGGTTGAGGAAATGCAGGAACCTTGACTCTTCAATGAACTTTAGAGCAATCTGTGTCTTTCCTGCCCCACCAAGGCCATATAGGACATAAATGTGTTGATTTCCCGACTCTGTATCAAAGAATTGATGCATCTTGTCCAAGATTGCCTGTCTGCCTTGAAAGATCCTGGATGGAGGGGGACAATTGTTGATATTCTGAACTGTGTTAACCACAGCAAAACCTAAAAATATTAAGCTTCAACATAATGTAACAGACAAAAGGCATACTGGGGGCTGTTATAATATTGTACATCTTGTCTACCTTGAAGTTGGTCTCAACAATGGCCATCAGCTAAGATTCAGTTAAATGAAAACATTGTAGCAGATTTAAGAGAACCTTGCCTTCAGTTTAGAACACACTCCTTGGATCTGTGTCTGATACCCTGCAATCTCCTCTGTGAGGTTACTTGACTTTAGGAATTCCTTGACTCGTCCCCGAAGGCCTTTGGATTGGTCTTGTAAATTCCGTATTGCAAGGATTACTGCTTCGAGGTAGCTGGGACAGCTCAGGTACAAGAAACAGGCAAAAAAAAAATTACTGCACCTTTCAAGTTCCTCACACAGCCCTTTGAATTTGACAGCAGCAGTATTCCCATGGGCCTTGATTTGATCATGCAGGATAGTGATGATTTCTGTGCTACTGCTGCACAGCTCTTCCAGGTCTTCGCGATTCTTCTTCACTCTCTGGAGTAAAACAATTATATTGAAAGTCATTCGATTTGGATGCTTTCAGACACACCACAACTGTCTCCAACAGAATCAGCACAGTCCCAGAGACTCCCTTGATGTAGGGAAACGGAGTACATTCCGCCGCCGCTGTGATGGTCTTTGCGGTGAGAATTGCAGGCGCTAGCCAATCTGACTTTGATTTGGACGGAGCCTTGAATGGGCGCAAAGTTGTTCTTCCTGTTGTGGGAGGTGCTGGGGCTCCAGAGGAGGGGAGAGATGTGGTAGACATGGCTAAGGACAAGGACGGAGACAACGAGGCTGGTGCACTGCTTCCACAGCTTCGTTCGAATCAGATTGATACCACTTGTCAGGTCAAAAATAAAAAAGATCATGTGGCCTGTCTCGCCATGGTTCAGAACGGTTCATCTCGCTAAGTTTTTCCACGGGCTCATCAAAGATCAAGTGAATGTGCACCATACACTACCCTGTTTGATATAAAAAGGGTAAGTTGTAAAGTTGTGGTTACACCGGATAGCAAATTGAACGTAAATAATGCATCTCCGCACGGCTAAGTAAACGTCGAGGGTAAGGGTGAGCTCTGAGACTTCAAATTTTCCCTTCTGTCATCCTGCATTCCAGCCCGGTGAAGTTCAGCGGGCGGAAAAAGGTGGGCCCTGTCCAATCAAGTTTTTTGGGGGCAAGAATTCAGATTGACGTCGGGATTCGGTTGCATAGCTTTTAATTCGTTTCATGGTTTCAGTGTGGGGCAGGCGGCAAGTAAATAGGATTCTTGTTTGGCACAGAGATATGTATTGCCGAGTTTCGGCAGGGAAGCGGCAGGCGGCATCCATTGGTTTTCATATAGGATACGCGAGATTTTTGGTCCGGTTACACAGAGGCGCCCGAAGAGCATCAGCGTGAGGCTGGGTTCGGCGCAGAGATATGCATCGCCGAGTCGGCAGGAGTCGGCAGTGGGGCAGCATTGAGTCGTTGGCTTTTCGTACAAGATATTGTATGGGCGCGGGATAATGCACGTATTGAGGTACACAGGGTTCACAGCTCCACACTTCTCTGAAATAGTAGAATTGCGACGGCTTGTCGTAACCCTTCGGAGTAGCATCGCCGAAGCGGGGATTTTTTCTACCCGAGCTCGAAGCAGTCAAGTCCACCTGAATTCCGAGAGTTTCGCGCTCTTTTTACAGAGATAGAGACACATAGACGCCACCAGCAGTTGCAGTGGTTAACAAAGTTCCACGTTTATTTTTGTTGGGCGTCGATGTTGATGCCAGTCGCAAATAACATGACGGCGGTTGTGCTAAATTACTTGTTTGCCATGACCAATGGTGCCTAGAGTCAATTGAGAGATACCGCCCACCGTGGCTTCAACACGATATTCTCATTGGTGTCGCACTTAGTGTCGCACGAGGAGATGGAAGTCGAAGGAAGTCGTTGAATATTTTTTTGCTGCTGAGGAACTCTACTGGTCTCTTGAAAGCGCCCACGGATCTATCAGCCTCTAGACGGAATTTCGCGAATTGTGGGTTGAGGGCAGAGGACAAGGGGCGGGCGATGTGATGTGATTACCTAACGTGCCTTCTCTTGCCGTTTGCCATGTCTCTTTAGCGACCTCGACTCGAAAACACACAAATGTCCGCAGGTTAGTGTAAGGCTGTATTCAGTGGTACAAGGGTTCACAGGGTTATACTGTGCAGATACACCCGTGACTATCATGTCGCCCACGCCGCCGTCGAATACAGACTCGACATCGCCGCACTCTACTCTCTAAGCAGCTATCGCGGTAACATCGGCGGTGCAGCACGCCAACTTCAAGCCCTCAACGACGCCGACGCTGGCAACGACTCTAGGCGGGTGCGGCGCTGACATACGGGGTACAAGGTGCGTGTCCCGCGACCATCCCTCGCTTTCACTCACACTGCACCTCGACACCACTCGCCCTCCTTGCCCTAGCCCTCGTTCCCCGCCCTTTCGTTACCGCGGCATAGCGTTCGCCGCGGTACACGCGCACATCGCCGCCCATCGCACACATGCGGACTCGACCCAGTCCTCGCGCGCCGCGGTCGTCCCCATCTCCCCCTCCCCCTCGTCTCCACCCTCCCCCTCGTCTCCACCCTCACCCTCCCCACCCTCCCTCCCTCATCCTTCCCTCGTCGTTCCCCGCCCTCGCGTACACCGTTGCGCCATGCCCGCACCGTCGAGTCGAGTGCAGGCAGCACCAAACTCGCGCTCGGGTAACGCAGCTGCGTTATGTTCGTGTATACCGAGTCCCCGCTCTCCCTTGTCTCCACTCTCACCTACCCCACCGCGGCCTCTCCCGGTGACGTGGCTACGCACGCGCACGGACCTCGGCGTCGCGCCCACCCACACTCGTCTTATTCATACGCCGCTCGGTATCCCCTTCTTCCCGTACCGTCCGTCCCCTTCCTCCCGTACCGTCCGTCCCCTCACCTCCTTGTCTCCCCCATCCACCCCTTTCCCTTCCCCGAGACCATACCGCCCCGCATGTCCCTCCCTACGGCACCAAACTTGCGTTATATGCGCGCGCGCGCCGAGTCCCGCGCACGCTGCACCGCTTGGCCCGAATTTCGCGGACTCGGCTTCGTGCACACTCGGCGCGCGCCCGCGGCGCTGCCGTGCAGTACCCACACTCACCCCCACACTTTCTCCCTCTCCCCTCCCCTCCTCGTCTGCCCCATCCATCCATCCATTTCCCTTCCCCAAGTCCATACCACACCGCATGTCCCTCCCCTACGTAAATCTTGAATACATTCTATTTGCCGAACTATCTGTGGGATTTCCGTTAGTCAAGAATCAAGATGGCGCGCAAAATTCAAGGGAAGCAAGTCGAGTCTTACCTGGAGGGAAATCGAGGGCTTGAGGGAGATTGAGGGAGTCGTAACGGCGCGCGCGCGGGGATTAAAAAACATGAAGCTGTGAACACAAATTAAGTCAGCACGGATTCGACGTTGCAACTTTGAAGCAAAGAAAGGTGCGTGCCTTCAATCCAATGCAATGGAAACTCGACGAGGCCTTGAATCGATGTGTGCGGCTGCGCGGCCAGAAAAATTGAGCCAAGTGGGGTTCAATCCGGAGGGT
Organism: Mycena metata; assembly: GCA_029378385.1. Lineage (NCBI taxonomy): Eukaryota > Fungi > Basidiomycota > Agaricomycetes > Agaricales > Mycenaceae > Mycena > Mycena metata. The sequence goes on along the minus strand of JARKIB010000351.1, from coordinate 85,762 downwards.
GATACGACTTGCTTGGTGCGAAGCGGGGACGTGGGTTTAATCGAATAGAGTTGACTGCGACGAATTCAAGGTCAATTCTTTACAATATAATAAATAACGAATAAAGTAAGTTGCTTACCTGGGACTTTGAACTTGAGGCGGTGCCGCTGAATTAATTCTACACACACAGCTGAATAAGAGGGGTGTTCTGGGTGAACGAGGTGAAGCCGATTAGGTTAAAGGCTTACCTTAAGCTTGAATGGATGGGTTCGCGTTGGGTGGGTTGAAATCGGTCCAGAATCCGATACTGAGGACATTCAAGTCGGTAAGATGCAGGAAATTGAAGGGATGAAGGAGGGAAGGAGGGAAGGACTCACGATGCAATTGAACCAACCGAAGCCATCGGTTGAACGTGTGTTGGTTGAATCTGGAATGCAAATCCGTGCCGAACTTGATTGAATATGAATGAAGAACTCACGAAAGATTACATGTATGCTTGAACTAGTCTGGTCGTTGAACGCGTTCGAACTTCGAAGCGAGGGCAGGAAGTTGAAGGGCTGAATAGTTACAGTCAGTTCAACGCGGAAGAAGTAGATGAAGTGAAATGAAGACTTACCGGGGCTAAAGACAAGAGTGACTTGAACGACGTTGAAACCCGAAGCCAAGGAACGGAGTATGAGAGTCTATCATCAGTCAAACAACCCAGCCCCTCAAACATTACGGTACTTACGTTGAACCAAGTTTCATTGTCGGACCCGATCACTTCAAACCCAATCTACTACCCAAAAAGCGGTGAGAATACCTCAACGACAGAATGACCATACTTCAAGTCGAAAGCCACGAGGGCGGAACCCATCCCGAGATGCCCGAGGTCTCGAGGAATTACTAATTAGTGAGTGTGCGGGTGGAATGTGGTACCACGGACCTATTGAGCGTCGAACGAACGTTCCACGGTGTCTAGATGTTGGTTGAGTTGTGTATATAGTAGACTGGAACGAGGGATGGGCAGTTGAAAATATTATAGATGCAACGGTGAAGCGTACTTAGGATGGTTGGATCTTTAGTGTGAGATTGAGGTCGAGCATCTGTGGATGAGGTCGGTGGTGTGTACGCAAGTGAATGGAAGATGAGTGAGAGGAACTCACGTTGAGGGTCGAAGTCACGTTGAACCAACGTTGAACGAACATTGACTTGAGCAGTTGAGTGAAGTTCAAGTACTATAATAGATAAGCCAGCGAATGAATGATGAATGAATATGTTCATCACCTACCTATGAACCATTGAAACAAAGACGATAGTACGGACATCGAGATGAGTTGATACTATCAAACCACATGCAGCAAATTGAACCCAGATTATAGTACCGACATACCTAGCTCAAACGAGCATAGTAACGCCCTCTGGCAGTTCAACAACGTTGAATCAAGTACTGAATGGCCTTGAACGAAGGTCAGTTCAAATATTACCACAAAATTAAACGAGGATATACCTGGACTCAAACGACCATAATTTCGGTGAATCTAGGTTCACACACGGGTAAGAGCATCCTATTGAGGGGATTGAACGATGCGCAATGAACCCTGGCCTTCAACGAAAGTCAGTTCAAAAAATTCCTGATCAAACATGGCGGGCATACCTGCAGTGAAACGGCCATAGGTTCGGCCTCCTAGGGAAATAATGACGCGTCTTGAACGCGATGGGACATGTTGACGCTCTGTTGGAGGTATTGAACGACGCTGGACGAAGCGTTGAAGGTTGAGGATGTTCAAAAACAAGAGTGACTTGAACAACATTAAGATCCGAAGCCAAGGAACAGAGCATGAGAGTCTATCAATGCAAATGAAAGCCCACCACTGGCAGCGCCTCAAATATTGACAGGTATTTATGTATTTTTTGCCACCACTGTATTACGGTGTTCTTACTCCAAGAAGAGTAGATAAGAAACCAAAAAAATGTGTTCATATGTACACAGACACCAGTACTTGAGAGTAATATATACACTACAATGACTTCTTGGTATCCTTAATTAGCTGCTTAAGCTCTTCCATTTCCCCCTGTTTGCCAAGCTTTTGGTACGTCTTCACCAGATTCTCCATAGCATGGATGGTGTGAGGATGTTTGTCACCCAAGAGTGGTCTTTGCTTCTGAAGCACCTCAACCTCCAGGCCCAATGCTTTGTTCAAGTCACCCAAATTGTAATGTGTGGCTGCAAGGTTGGCCATGGCTCTCAGTGTGTCCGGGTGATCCACGCCTAGAAGTTTTCTTCGTTTCTCCAGTAGTGGAACCTCGAGCTCCTCTGCTTTCTGGAACTCTCCTAGCCCCGAATATGTTTGAGCAACATTAGCCATTGCCAACAGTGTGTCTGGATGATCTTCTCCTAGAAGTTTCCTGCGTTTCTCCAGCACTAGAACATCAAGCTCCTTTGCTTTCTGCAACTTTCCTAGCTTATAATACGTAGTGGCAAGATTCCCCATTGCTAAGAGAGTGTGTGGATGATCTTCCCCCAGAAGTTTGGTGCGTTTCTCCAGCACCAGAACCTCAAGCTCCTTTGCTTTCTGGAAATCTCCTAGCTTAGAATATGTGGAGGCAAGATTACCCATGGCAAACAGTGTGTCTGGATGATCTTCTCCCAGAATTTTTGTGCATTTCTCCAGCACCAGAATCTTGAGCTCCTTTGCTTTCTGGGACTCTCCTAACCCAGAGTATGCGGAGGCAAGATTACCCATTGCTACCAGTGTGTGTGGATGATCTTCTCCCAGAAGTTCAGTGCGTTTCTCCAGCACCAGAATCTCGAGCTGTTTTACTTTCTGGAACTCTCCTAGCTCAAAATATGCGGAGGCGAGATTATCCATGGCCAATAGTGTGTCTGCATGATCATCCCCCAAAAAGAATTTGGACTTCACGAGAACCTGTTCAGCAATAGCTTGTGCATCTTTGAACTTTCCTGTATGATAGTATATTTGCCAAAATGCCCTCCTGAAGTCAGCTACTCTATCAGTGTTGACATAATCCAGTAGAACGATGTGAGGTATAAGCTGCACTGAGGCTAGTTGTATCTCGTGGTCTGGGATCTTTGTAATGCACATGCCCAATATAGAGCTCATGCATGACTGAAGTGGTTCTTCATCAGGAAGTGTACTCCGGCTCCATGCATGGACCAGCGGATGGATGGAAAATAGCTTTGTCTTTGCATCAACACTGATGAGCGAGTAGGCTTTGATCTCGGTGGTGACATCCAGGAACTTGAGAGAATTCCATTCCCCTGTGGGCTCAACAAAATGAGAGAGAAATTCAAGCGGCTCCTGCAATTCCTCCCTAGGTGGTGACCATGACCGGGGCTCATACCTTGAAGCAGTGCTGAACATGTCCTCTGAAATCCCAGTGTAGTGCAAAAAGGAGCAGAGCTGTAATAAAGTTGCTGCAAGATAGCTGAGCTGGTTGAAGCTAATCTGCCATGTTGTGAAGACCGTTTGAGCATAGTCATCATGGGACTGAGCAGCCTTTTCACTGAGCAGTCTGGCCCGATTACTGTGGTACAGAGCCAAGTACCCTCCAAGGTCTTCAGACTTGGAGATGAATGCACCAGCCTGGATAATTGCAAGGGGCAGGTAATACAATTCCTGCAGGGGATATCAGACTTCTGTGTATGGTCTTGTTTGAGTATCTGACCTTCACAATTTTAGTTGCAAGTTTGAGGTTTTCTTCTGAGCTCTCTTTGTTTGCCCTTCGAAGTAGCAAGGTGATTGCATCTGCTTCATCCATGTCAGACACAAGAGTGTGAGCTCCGTAACTCCGCAGCTCGGGATTCCGAGAAGTGATTATGATATTGCCATGGTTGCACTTGGGGAGAAAGTCATTGAGGTTGATTTTTGGGTCATCAGCATTGTCAAAGAACAAGAGCCATTTGTCGTGGCTAGATTGCAGCCACATCAATGCATCTTGTGCAGAGTTGCCAACACTTTTGGAGACAGCTATACCCTTCAGACCTGTGTCAATTGTCTCGACTTTGCTAGTGTCAACAAAAAAGACGTTGGAGAAGCTGGAAATCAATTCAGTGGTACTTCATTTTGGTTGAGAAAACAGGGGAACCTTGATTGTTCAATGAACTTGAGAGCAATCTGTGTCTTTCCGGCCCCGCCAAGGCCATATAGGACATAGATGTGTTGGTTTCCTGAGTCTGTATTGAAGAATTGATGCATCTTGTCCAAGATTGCTTGTCTGCCTTGAAAGATCCTAGATGGAGGAGGACAATTGTTGATATTCTGAACTGCTGTCAGCACAGCAAAACCTAAAAATATCAAGCTCCAACATAATGTAATGGACAAAAGACTTACTGGGTGCTGTTATAATGGCATGCATCTCGTCAACTTTGAAGTTGGTTTCAACAATGGCCATGAGCTAGGATTCAATTAGATAAAAACAGTGTAGCAGGTTTGAGGGAAGCTTGCCTTCAGTTTAGAACACACTCCTTGGATCTGTGTCTGATACCCTGCAATCTCCTCCGTGAGGTTGCTTGACTTCAGGAACTCCTTGACTCGTCCGCGAAAGCCTTTGGATTGGTCCTGCATGTTCCGGATTGCAAGGATTACCGCTTCGAGGTAGCTAGAATAGTTGAGGCACAAGAAAGAGACAAGACAAAGATTTACAGCACCTTTCAAGTTCTTCACATAGGCCTTTAAATTTGACAGCAGCAGTATTCCCGTGGGCCTTCACTTGGTCATGAAGAATTGTTATAATTTCGGTGGCACTATTGCACAGCTCTTCCAGGTCTTCGCGATTCTTCTTCACTCTCTGTAGTAACAACAGTTATATTGAAAGTCATTTGATTTAGATGCTTTCAGACGCACCACAACTGTCTCCAAAAGAATCAACACAGTCCCAGAGACTCCCTTGATGTAGGGAAACGGGGCACATTCTACTGCCGCCGTGATGGTCTTTGCGGTGAGGATCGCAGGTGCCAGCCAATCTGATTTTGATTTGGGTGGAGCCTTGAATGGGCGCAAAGTTGTTCCTCCTGCTGTGGGTGGTGCTGGGGAGCCAGAGGTTGGGGGAGATGCGGTCGACATGGCTAAGAACGAGGACGGAGACAACGAGGCTGGTGCACTGCCACACAGCTTCGTTTGAATCAGATTGATACCACTGTCAGTTCAAAAATAAGAAAGATCATGTGGCATGTCTCGCCATGGTTCTGAACAGTTCATCTCGCTAAATTTTTCGGGTCGATACTGATGGCGGTGGCAGATACCGGATACCAGATACTGGCGGAGTTTGAATCAGGTAAGCAGTGCTTTTGATGTGCACAAGTTCGAATTCGTCAGGATGCTTCTCATTTGGCATCTGCAAAAAAAAATGAAATCTTGTCTGGGGAGTCTAATAATTTGAGAATCAGTCAGGGAGGCTGGGATAATTAAAAAGTCAGCTGGTCTCACTGAATTTAGGTTGAATTGAGTCACTTGAAGGACTGGTAACGCCGCGCGGGGGGATTCAAACACATGAAGCTGTGGACACAAATCAAGGCAGCGCGGATTCAACGTTAGTAAAGAAAGGTGCGGGCCTTCAATCCAATACAATGCAAACTCGACGAGACCTTGAATCGATGTGTGTGTGCGCGCGGCCACAAAAATCGAGGCAAGTGGGATTCAATCCCGGGAGAGCAATTTTACTTATGTACTTGGTGCGGCGCGGGGACGGGGGTTTAATCAAATAGAGCTCATGGTGACTGCGACGAGTTCAAGGCCAGTTCTTTACAATAAATAACGAATAAAGTACTTACCTGGCACTTTGAACTTGCAACAAATTAATTCCACACAGCTGAATAACAGGGGAGTCCTGGGTGAACGAGGTCAGCGATGCGATGAAGCCGATTAGGTTGAAAGCTTACCTTGGAATTGATAGGTTCCTGTTGAGTTGGGTTGACATTGCGGCGCGGCGCAGGGTCCAATATTGAGAACATTGAAATGAGTAAAGTGCAGTGAAATTGAATGAAGGACTCATAATGCAATAGGTAAGTAAATGAACCGAAGCCAGGGTGTTGAATTGAACTTGGTTGGATCTGAAAGGTAAGTCGGTACGAAATTGACAATGAATATGAACAAAGAACTGACCACAAATTATACATGCTTAAACTAGTCGTTGAAGCGAGGGCAGGAGTTGAACGGCAGGAAGTTGAACGGCTGAAAAGTAAGGTCAGTTCGACGCGGAAGAAGAAGTAGATGAAGTGAAGTGAAGATTTACCGGAGGTTAAATGCAAGATTGACTTGAATGGCGTTAGTCTACAAAGTCAAACGTTAGTCTACAAGGTCAAACGTTCCAGCTCCTCAAACACTCAACGGTACTTGCGTTGAACCAAGTTCATCGTCGGACCCAAGGTGCCTTGGTCACTTCAAACTCAATCTACTACCCAAAAAACAGTGGGATTACCTCAACGACAGAATGAACGTACCTCAACTCGAAATCTAGGTAAACTCGACGGCGGAACAGGTCCCCGAGATGCCCGAGGTCGAGGTCGAGTTCTACGCGAGGAATTACTACTTAGTGAATGTGCGGGTGGAATGTGGTACCACGGACCTATTGAGCGTCGAATGAACGTTCCAAGGCTAGTCTAGATGTCGGTTGAGTTGTGTGTATAGTAGACTGGAACGAGGGAATGGGTGGTTGAAAATATTAGAGATGCAACGGTGAAGCTTACCTAGGATGGTTTGGACCTTCAGGGCAACATTGAGGTCGAGCATCTGTGGATGAGAGGTCAGTGTATGTAAGGAATGGAAGATGAACTTACGTTGAAGGTCGAGGTCATGTTGAACGAACGTTGAATGAACATTGACTTGAGTACTTGACTCAAGTTCAAGTACTATAGTAGATAAGTCAATGAATCAACGAATACTTGCAGCATGAAACATCGAAGCAAAGGCCCATACGGACATTGAGATGAGTTGAATACTATCAAACCACATTCAGCAAATTGAATCCAGATTATAGTACCGACATACCTCGCTCAAACGAGCATAGTAACGCCCTCTGGCAGTTTAACGACGTCGAATTGAATCAAGTCTCGAATGTCAAAGGCGTTGAACGAAAGTCGGTTCAAATATTATTACAAAATTCAATGCCACATACCTGGACTCAAACGGCCATAGTTTCGGCCAATCTGGGCTTAAACACGCACAAGAGCGTCCTATTGAGGGGACTGAACGATACTAAACGAACCCTTGAAGGCTGAAGCCTTCAACGAAAGTCAGCTCAAAAAATTGCTAATAAAACAAGGCAGACATACCTACAGTTAAGTTGCCATAAGTTCGACCTCCCAGGGACATAACGACATGTCTTGAATGCAATTGGACATGGTGACGCCCTCTTGAAGGTATTGAACGATGCTGAACAAAGCGTTGAAGGTTGAGGGTGTTCAAAAACAAGATTGACTTGAACAGTATTGAAATGCAAAGGCAAGGAACAGAGCATGAGAGTCTATCAATGCAAATGAAAGCCCACCAGCGCCTCAAATATTGAAAGGTACTTAGGTATTTCCCACCAGCATTGCATTACGGTGTTCTTACTCCAAGAAGAGTAGATAAGAAACCAAAAAACTGTGTTCATATGTACACAGACACCGGTACTTGAGAGTAATATATACACTACAATGACTTCTTGGTATCATCAATTAGCTGCTCAAGCTCTTCCATTTCCTCCTGTTTGCCAAGCTTTTGGTACGTTTTCACCAGATTCTCCATAGCAAGGATGGTGTCAGGGTGTTTGTCACCCAAGAGTGGTCTTCGCTTCTGAAGCACCTCAACCTCCAGGCGCAATGCTTTGTTCAACTCACCCAAAGTGTAATATGTTCGGGCCAGATTCTCCATTGCCAACAGTGTGTCTGGGTGATCAGCACCTAGAAGTTTCCTTCGTTTCTCCAGCACTGGAACCTCGAGCTCCTTTGCTTTCTGGAACTCTTTCAGATTAGAATATGTAGTAGCAAGATTACCCATGGTAAACCATGTGTCTGGATGATCTTCTCCTAGAAGTTTCCTGCGTTTCTCCAGCACTAGAACCTCAAGCTCCTTTGCTTTCTGCAACTTTCCTAGCTTATAATATGTAGTGGCAAGATTACCCATCGCAAACAATGTGTCTGGGTGATCTTCTCCTAGAAGTTGGGTGCGTTTCTCTAGTACCAGAACCTTGAGCTCCATTGCTTTCTGGAACTCACGAAGATCATGATATGTTGAAGCCAGATTATTCATTGCCAACAGTGTGTCTGGGTGATCTTCTCCTAGAAGTTTCCTGCGTTTCTCCAGCACTAAAACCTCAAGCTCCTCTGCTTTCTGGAACTCTCCTAGCTTATAATATGTAGTAGCAAGATTACCCATTGCAAACAATGTGTGTGGATGATCCACCCCCAGAAGTTTGGTGCGTTTCTCTAGCACCAGAACCTCAAGCTCCTTTGCTTTCTGGAACTCTCCTAGCCCCAAATGTGTTCGGGCAAGATTACCCATTGCTAACAGTGTGTCTGGGTGATCTTCTCCCAGAATTTTTGTACCTTTCTCCCATACCAGAACCTCGAGCTCTTTTGCTTTCTGGAACTCTCCTAGCCCTGAATATGTTTGGGCAAGATGCCCCATTGCCAATAGTGTGTTTGCATGATCCTCTCCCAAAAGAAGTCGGGACTTTTCTACGACCTGTTCAGCAATAGCTTGTGCATCTTTGAACTTCCCTGTATGGTAGTATATTTGGCAAAATTCCCACCTGAAGTCAGCTACTCCATCAGGGTTGACAAACTTCAGTAGAACAACATGAGATATAAGCCGCAGTGAGGCTAGTTTTATTTCATTCTCTGGGATTTCTGTAATGCACATGCCCAATATAGAGCTCATCCATGACTGAAGTGGTGTTTCATCAAGAAGTGTACTCCGACTCCATGCATGGACCAGTGGATGAATGGAAAACAACTTTGTTTTTGCATCAAAGCTGATCAGGGAGTAGGCTTTGATCTCGTTGGTGACATCCAGGAACTTGAGAGAATTCCATTCCCCTGTGGGTTCAACAAAGTGAGAGAGAAATTCAAGCGGCTTCTCTAATTCCTCCCTAGGTGGTGACCATGATGGGAAGTCATACTTTGAAGCAGTGCTGAACATGTCCTCTGAAATCCCGGTGTAGTGTAGAAAGGAGCAGAGCTGTAATAAAGTTGCTGCGAGGTTGCTGAGCTGGTCAAAGCTGATTTGCCATGTCGTGAAGACTGTTTGAGCATAGTCATCATGGGACTGAGCAGCCTTTTCACTGAGCAGTCTGGCCCGATTAGTGTGGTACAGAGCCAAGTACCCTTTGAGGTCTTCAGACTTTGAGATGAATGCACCAGCCTGGATAATGGCAAGGGGCAGGTAGTACAATTCCTGTGGGAGAGATCAGTCTTCTGTGTACGGTCTTGTTCAAGTATCTGACCTTCACAATTTCAGTTGCAAGTTTGAGGTTTTCTTCTGAATGCTCTTTGTTTGCCCTTCGAAGCAGCAAGGTGGTTGCATCTGCTTCTTCCATGTCTGACACAAGGGTGTGAGCTCCATAATTCCGCAGGTCAGGATTCCGAGAGGTTATTATGATGTTGCCATGGTTGCACTTAGGGAGGAAGTCATTGAGGTTGATTTTTGGGTCATCAGCATTGTCAAAGAACAGGAGCCATCTGGTGTGGTTAGATTGAAGCCACCTCAAGGCAGCCTGTGCAGAGTCACCGACATTCTTGGAGACAGCTATACCCTTCAAACCCGTTTCAATTGTGTCAACTTTGCTAGTGTCCACAAGAAAGACATCAGAGAAGCTGAGAAATAAATTTAGTGCTACTTTATTCTGGTTGAACAAATGGGGCAACCTTGATTGTTCAATAAACTTCAGAGCGATCTGTGTCTTTCCGGCCCCACCAAGGCCATATAGGACATACATGTGTTGTTCCCCTGAATCTGTATTGAAAAATAGATGCATCTTGTCCAAGACTGCCTGTCTGCCTTGAAAGATCCTAGATGGGGGGGGACAATTGTTGATATTCTCAACTGCTTTAACCACAGCAAAACCTAAAAATATTAAGCTTCAACATAATGTAACGGACAAAAGGCATACTGGGGGCTGTTATAATATTGTACATCTTGTCTACCTTGAAGTTGGTCTCAACAATGGCCATCAGCTAAGATTCAGTTAAATGAAAACGTTGTAGCAGATTTAAGGGAACCTTGCCTTCAGTTTAGAACACACTCCTTGGATCTGTGTCTGATATCCTGCAATCTCCTCTGTGAGGTTGCTTGACTTTAGGAATTCCTTGACTCGTCCCCGAAAGCCTTTGGATTGGTCCTGCATGTTCCGGATTGCAAGGATTACCGCTTCGAGGTAGCTAGAATAGTTGAGGCACAAGAAAGAGACAAGACAAAGATTTACAGCACCTTTCAAGTTCTTCACATAGGCCTTTAAATTTGACAGCAGCAGTATTCCCGTGGGCCTTCACTTGGTCATGAAGAATTGTTATAATTTCGGTGGCACTATTGCACAGCTCTTCCAGGTCTTCGCGATTCTTCTTCACTCTCTGTAGTAACAACAGTTATATTGAAAGTCATTTGATTTAGATGCTTTCAGACGCACCACAACTGTCTCCAAAAGAATCAACACAGTCCCAGAGACTCCCTTGATGTAGGGAAACGGGGCACATTCTACTGCCGCCGTGATGGTCTTTGCGGTGAGGATCGCAGGTGCCAGCCAATCTGATTTTGATTTGGGTGGAGCCTTGAATGGGCGCAAAGTTGTTCCTCCTGCTGTGGGTGGTGCTGGGGAGCCAGAGGTTGGGGGAGATGCGGTCGACATGGCTAAGAACGAGGACGGAGACAACGAGGCTGGTGCACTGCCACACAGCTTCGTTTGAATCAGATTGATACCACTGTCAGTTCAAAAATAAGAAAGATCATGTGGCATGTCTCGCCATGGTTCTGAACAGTTCATCTCGCTAAATTTTTCGGGTCGATACTGATGGCGGTGGCAGATACCGGATACCAGATACTGGCGGAGTTTGAATCAGGTAAGCAGTGCTTTTGATGTGCACAAGTTCGAATTCGTCAGGATGCTTCTCATTTGGCATCTGCAAAAAAAAATGAAATCTTGTCTGGGGAGTCTAATAATTTGAGAATCAGTCAGGGAGGCTGGGATAATTAAAAAGTCAGCTGGTCTCACTGAATTTAGGTTGAATTGAGTCACCCAACCAAGTGTGTAGCAAGTGTAAGAGATCATTGCATGTTCGCACTGATCACGAAACTCCGCCGCCAATCATATGTCTATTCATCAAGGCTGAAGTTAGGAAGCACTTCAAGTGCCTGGAAGGCCTCACAAGCAGAATGGCACTTCAGTCTTCTGAGTTCTGACACATGATGCCGAGCTTCCAGCAGTTGGAAATGTTCAAAGATATTGCATATGCAGCAAGGTGCCAAACTTGAAGAACAAGATGAACAACCTCCCTGGGCCAAAATTTAAATACAACAGGATTACCGGTGACCAACACATTGCAGCCCGAGATCATTGATTCTCAGTACTGTATCGGCATTGGGATATCTAATTACTTATAAGTCCTAGAACTCTGCGCGGAGAACCACAGTAATTGTGTGGAGTGTAATGCCTTCAGTGCTCTCAACACATCAATGATTCAGATGAGGTTTTAACGTGATCACTGATCACTTCATCCACGGTAACTTTTAAGTTCAAATGGTGAGCTTACCGACATTAAGTACTCGGATTTCTCCAAGTACAATATGAGTAAAACAGAACAGTAGGAAAGCACAACACTTAACGTGGAAAGGGTGGTACCTGCGCCCATGCCCCAGATTGGACAGATAAGCTTCAACACAAAACAGCACTTATATTCAGTACTTCTTCCGTTATATAGAACCAAAGGTCAGACAAAGGATAAACTAAGACAGACTCAGGAGGGTCCTGACTCCTGAGTGGTACACGGGACTATAAATCAAGGGCTTGATGTATTTTTCACAACAAGATCGGTGCCTGAAGTTCAAAGCCGAAGACAAGCCTGAAATTGCTGTGTTGCACAAGGAAATGGTGTAGGTTGACCAGAGGAGTAGAAGGCAGACTTGTGGCACCAGAAACATCAATCATTTGCGGGAACTCAAGAGCAGGCAAGCCCACAGCGAGCTTAAACAAAGCAGAATGACGGCACTTCGGCAGGCGGCAGAAGGGCCGGGGGAAGCCGCCACTTTGGCTTGATCGGAACCCAAATTGTGGTATCTGGTCGGCAGTGAAAAAAAGTCAATTCAAAACTTCTGTCTGCATAGATACCGCTTTAAAAAAAGATCGGCAATTTTCCGTGTCACTCAATCCTCCCCAAATATTTTCAGCCTTTTAGCTTCGGCCGTGAGATGTCAAGAAACTATGTTCGCTATCTGGTGGCGGTGAGGCGTGGAAGTCGGAACAAGATCGGATGTCATTGACAAATATCATTGATGTAACCAGAGTTTTCTTTTTCTTTATTTCTTTATTTTTTTATTTTCGCCCACCCACACCGGTATCAAGCCAATTTTTCCATGGACTCATCGAAGATCAAGTGAACGTGCACCATACACAAGGCTGTTGCCCCGTTTGATATAAGGGTAGGTTGTAAAGTTGTGGTTACACCGGAGAGCAAATCGAACGTCTAAAGTAAGATGATGTATGCCCCCCCGGCTAAATAAACCTCCATAGCAACGGTGAGCTCTGGGACTTTGTTTGACCTTCGAGCCTTCTGTCATCCTGCATTCCAGCCCGGTGAAGTTCAGCGGGCGGAAAAAGGTGGGTCCTGTCCAGTCAAGTTTTTTGTGGGGAGAATTCAGATTGACGCCGTTATTACATAGCTTTTAGTTTCGTAACATTGTGGGGCAGGCGGCAAGTAGTAGGATTCAAGATATGTATCGCCGAGTCGGCAGGGAAGCGGCAGGCGGCATTTGATTTTTGTACGCGAGGTTTTTGATCCGGTTACACAGAGGCGCCCGAAGAGCATCAGTGTGGGGCGGGCATCGGCGCAGAGATATGCATCGCCGAGTCGGCAGGAGTCGGCAGTGGGGCGGCATTGAGGCGTTGGCTTTTTGTGGACAAGATATTGCATGGGCGCGGGATGATGCATGCATTGAGTTCACAGCTCCGCACTTCTCTGAAATAGTTAGATTCTCAACAATCGCGACGGCTTGTCGTGGCCGTTCGGGGCGGAGTAGCATCGCCGAAGCGGGGATTTGTTTTCTGCCCGAACTGTATGTCTTCGAAGCAGTGAAGTCCACCTTGAATTCCGAATGTTTCGCGCCCTTTTCAGAGAGATAGGGACACATAGAAGCCACCGGCAGTTGCAGTGGTTAACAAAGTTCCACGTTTATTTTTGTTGGGCGTCGATGTCGATGCCAGTCGCAAATGACATGACGGCGGCTTTGCCAAATTACTTGTTTGCCATGGCAAGTGGACACCGCCCACCGTGGCTTCAACACAATTTTCTCATTGGTGTCGCACGAGATTTGCACGAGATGGAAGTCGAAGGAGGTCGATCGTCGAATTCGAAATGATGGAATATTTTTGCTGCTAAGGAATTCTACTGGTCTGTTGAAAGCGCCCAAGGATCTGTTGGCCTTTAGACGGAATTTCGCGAATTGTGGGTTGAGGGCAGAGGACAAGGGGCGGGTGATGTGATGTGATTACCTAACGTACCTTCTTGCCATTTGCCATGTCTGATTCGACTCGAAAACGCACAAATGTCTCCAAGTTTTCTGACTTATCACTGCAATCGTCGACGACTTGCACCTGGTGGGCGCACATTCTATTCTAAGCAGCCATCGCGGCAACATCGGCGGTGCAGCACACCAACTTCAAGCCCTCAACGACACCGATGCTAGCAACGACTCACGGGTACAAGGTGCGTGTCCCGCTAACATCCTGCCTCCGCTTTCACTCACACTGCACCTCGACGCCGCTCGCCCTCCTTGCCCTAGCCCTCGTTCCCCGCCCTCTCATTACCCCGGCATCGCGTCCGCCGCGGTACACGCGCACACTGCCGCTCACCGCAAACATATAAACTCGACCCAGTCCTCGCGCACCGCGATCGTCCCTATCCCCGCCCTCACCCTCCCTTCCCTTCTCTTCCTCCCTCCCTCACCCTTCCCTCGTCGTTGCCCGCCCTCGTGTACACCGTCGTGCCACGCCTACAACGTCGAGTCGAGTGCAGACAGCACCAAGCTCGCGCTCCGGTAACACTGCTGCGTTGTGTGTGTGCACGTCGAGACCCCACGCTCTCCCTCGTCTCCCTCACCCTCCCCATCTTCCCTCCCTCACCCTTCCCTCGTCGTTACCCGCCCTCGCACACACCGTCGTGCCACGCCTACACCGCACCAGCCCGCGCACCGTTGAGTCAAGTGCAGGCAGCACCAAGCGCAGCTGCGTTATGTGGGTGCACGTCGAGACCCCGCACTCTCCCTCGTCTCCCCCTCGCCCTCCTCTCCCTCACCCTTCCCTCATCGTTCCCCGCCCTCGCGTACACGATCGCGCCACGCCCACACCGCACCAGTGCGCACACCCTCGAGTCGAGTGCAGGCCCCACCAAACTCGCGCTCGGGTAACGCGGCTGCGTTGTGTGCGTGCGCGCCGAGTCCCGCGCATGCTGCAGCGCTCGGCCCGAGCTGCGCCCAGACTCGGCTTTGTGCACACTCGGCGCGTGCGCACGGGGCTGGCGTGTAGTACCCACCACATCCACACCTTCTCCCTCTTCCCTTCCCTCCTCGTCTCCCCCATCCCCTCCCTTTCCCTTCCCAAGTCCATACCGCCCGCCATGTCCCTCCCCTACGTAAATCTTGAATACAATCTATTTGCCGAATTGTCTGTGGGATTTCCGTTAGTCAAGAATCAAGATGGCGCGCCAGTGCAAGGGAAACAAGTCTTACTTGCCTGGAGGGGAATTCGAGCCTAGGGTTTGAGGGAGATTGAAGGACTGGTAACGGCGCGCAAACAGATGACGCTGTGGACACAAATCAAGGGATTCAATGTTGCAACTCTGAAGTAAAGGTGCGCGCCTTCAATCCAATACAATGCAAACTCAACGAGGCCTGGAATCGATGTGTGCGGGTGCGCGGCCACAAAAATCGAGCCAAGTGGGATTCAATCCCGGGAGGGTAACCCTACCACTTGCTTGGTGCGGCGCGGGGACGGCGGTGTGTTGACTGCGACGAATTCAAGGTCAGCTCCTTACAATAAATAACGAATAAAGTAAGTTACATGTACTTACCTAGCACTGAACTCAAGGCAGCACACCGCTGAATTAATTCCACACACACACAGCTGGATAATAGGGGTGTTCTGGGTGAACGAGGTGAAGCCGATTAGGTTGATGGATGGGTTCGCGTTGAGTTGGGTTGGAATTGCGGCGCGGCGGAATCCGATACTGAGAACATTCACGTCAGTGAAATGCAGCAAATTGAAGGAAGGAAGGGAGGGAGGAAGGACTTACGATGCAGTTCGAACCGAAGCCAACGGTTGAACGGGGGTTGGTTGAATTGAACTTGGGTTGGATCTGGAAGGTAAGTCCGTACCGAACTTAATTGAATATGAACGAAGAACTCACCAACGATTACTTATGTGTGCTTGAACTGGTCTGGTCGTTGAAGGCATGTGAAGCGAGGGCAGGAAGTTGAAGGGCTGAGAAGTTAAGGTCAGTTCAACGCGGAAGAAGAGATAAATGAAATGGAGTGGAGAATTACCGGAGGGTAAAGACAAGATTGACTTATGGCGTTGAAATGCGAAGCCAAGGAACGGGGTATGAATCTATCAATACAAATGCAAGGTCAGTCAAACAACCCAGCGCCTCAAACATTCAACGGTACTTACGTTGAACCAAGTTTCATTGGGTACGGAACCCGGGGTCCCTTAAGGACCACTTCAACCTCAAGCTCAATCTACTACCCAAAAAACAATGAGAATACCTCAACGACAGAATGAACGTACCTCAACTCGAAATCCACGAGGGCGGAACGCATCCCGAGATGCCCGAGGTCGAGGTCGAGTTCTACTCGAGGAATTACTAATTAGTAAATGCGCAGGTGGAATGTGGTACCACGGACCTATGGAGCGTTGAATGAACGTTCCAAGAGGTCATCTAGAGGTTGCCTGAGTCGTGTATATAGTAGACCTGAACGAGGAATGGTTGGTTGAAAATATTATAGAGGCAACGGTGAAGCTTACCTAGGATGGTTTGGATGTTGAGGGTGACATTGAGGTCGAGCATCTGTGGATGGGAGGTCAGTGGTGTGTATGTAAGTGAATGGAAGATGAGTGAGAGGAGAGGAACTTACGTCGAAGGTTGAAGTTATGTTGAACGAACGTTGACTTGAGTACTTGAGTCAAGTTCAAGTACTATAGTAGATAAGCCAGTGAATGAATGATGAATGAATACGTGCATCACATACCTATGAACCATCGAAGTAAAGGTCCATGGTACAGACCCGAGATGAGTTGACTACTATCAAACCACGTTCAGCAAATTGAAGCCAGACCATAGTACCAACATACCTGGCTCAAATGAGCGTAGTACCGCCCCCTGGCAGTTCAACGACGTTGAATCAAGTACTGAATGGCCTTGAACGAAGGTCAGTTCAAATATTATCACAAAGTGAAATGCGGACATACCTGGACTCAAACGGCCATAGTTTCGGTCAATCTGGGCTCAAACACGCGGAAGAGTGTCCTATTGAGGGGATCCCACGATACTGAATGGACCCTTGAAGGCTGAAGCCTTTAACGAAGGTCAGTTCAAAAAATTCCTAATAAAGATGGCGGGCATCCCTGCAGTTAAACGGCCATAGGTTCAGCCTCCTAAGGACATAACAATGTGTCTTGAACGCGATTGGACCTCTTGAAGGTATTGAACGACGCTGGACGAAGCGTTGAAGGTTGAGGATGTTCAAAAAAGACAAGATTGACTTGAACGAGATTGAAATCCGAAACCAAGGAACAGAGCATGAGAGTCTATCAATGCAAATGAAAGCCCACTAGCGCCTCAAATATTGACAGGTATTTACATATTTTTCGCCACCACTGTATTACGGTGTTCTTACTCCAAGAAGAGTAGATAAGAAACCAAAAAAATATGTTCATATGTACACAGACACCAGTACTCGAGAGTAATATATACACTACAATGACTTCTTGGTATCCTTCATTAGCTGCTTAAGCTCTTCCATTTCCCCCTGTTTGCCAAGCTTTTGGTACGTCTTCACCAGATTCTCCATAGCATGGATGGTGTGAGGATGTTTGTCACCCAAGAGTTGTCTTCGTTTCTGAAGCACCTCAACCCCCAGGCCCAATGCTTTGTTCAAGTCACCCAAAGTGTAATGTGTGAATGCAAGGTTGGCCATGGCTCTCAGTGTGTCTGGGTGTGGATCACCCAGAAGTTTCCTTCGTTTCTCCAGCACCTGAACCTCGAGCTCCTCTGCTTTCTGGAACTCACTCATTCCATGATATGTTGAGGCAAGATTCCCCATTGCCAACAGTGTGTCTGGGTGATCAGCACCCAGAAGTTTCCTTCGTTTCTCCAGCACTGGAACCTCGAGCTCCTCTGCTTTCTGGAACTCACTCATTCCATGATATGTTGAGGCAAGATTCCCCATTGCCAACAGCGTGTCTGGATGATCTTTTCCTAGAAGTTTCCTGCGTTTCTCCAGCACCAGAACCTCGAGCTCCATTGCTTTCTGCAACTCTCCTAGGTTAGAATATGTTCGGGCAAGATTACCCATGGCAAACAATGTGTCTGGATGATCTTCTCCTAGAAGTTTGGTGCGTTTCTCCAGTACCAGAACCTCGAGTTCCTTTGCTTTCCAGAACTCCCCTAGATCAGAATATGTGGAGGCAAGATTACCCATCACCAATAGTATGTGGGGATGGTCTTCTCCCAGAATTTTTGTGTGTTTCTCCAGCACCAGAACCTCAAGCTCCTTTGCTTTCTGGAACTCTTCTAGCTTATGATATGTACTGGCAAGATTACCCATGGAAAACAATGTGTCTGGATGATCTTCTCCCAGAATCTTTGTGCGTTTCTCCAGCACCAGAACCTTGAGCTTCTTTGCTTTCTGGAACTGACCTAAATCATGATATGTGGAGGCAAGATTATTTATCACAAACAGTGTTTCCAGGTTATCTTCTCCCAGAAAATTGGTGCCTTTCTCCAGCACCAGAACATTGAGATCAATTGCTTTCTGGAACTCTCCTAGCCCCCAATATGTTTGGGCAAGATTTCCCATTGCCAACAGTGTGTTCTGATGATCTTCTCCCAACAGAAGTCGGGACTTTTCTGCAACCTGTTGAGCAATGCCCTGTGCATCTTGGAATTTTCCTGCATCATAATATATTGTCCAAAATTCCTTCCTGAAATCAGCTGCTCCATCAGGATTGACACCCTTCAGTAGAACAATGTGAGGTATAAGCCTCACTGAAGCTAGCTGTATCTCATTCTGTGGGATATCTGTAACACACATGCCCAATATAGAGCTCATGCATGACTGAAGGGGTTCTTCATCAGGCAGTGTACTCCGACTCCATGCATGGACCAGCGGATGGATGGAAAACAGGTTTGCCTTTGTATCAAAGCTAATCAGGGAGTAGGCTTTGATCTCGGTGGTGACCTTCAGGAAGTTGAGAGAATTCCATTCCCCAGTGGGTTCAACAAAGTGAGAGAGAAATTCAAGCGGCTCCTGCAATTCCTCCCTAGGTGGTGACCATGACCGGGGCTCATACTTTGAAGCAGTGCTGAACATGTCCTCCGAAATCCCGGTGTAGTGTAGAAAAGAGCAGAGCTGTAATAGAGTTGCTGCAAGGTGACTGAGCTGGTTGAAGCTAATCTGCCATGTTGTGAAGACTGTTTGAGCATAGTCATCATGGGACTGAGCAGCCTTTTCGCTGAGCAGTCTGGCCCGATTACTGTGGTACAGAGCCAAGTACCCTTCAAGGTCTTCAGACTTTGAGATGAATGCACCAGCCTGGATAATGGCAAGGGGCAGATAATACAATTCCTGTAGGGGAGATCAGACTTCTGTGTATGGTCTTGCTCGAGTATCTGACCTTCACAATTCCAGTTGCAAGTTTGAGGTTTTCTTCCGAGCTCTCTTTGTTTGCCCTTCGAAGTAGCAAGGTGATTGCATCTGCTTCTTCCATGTCTGACACAAGAGTGTGAGCTCCATAACTGCGCAGCTCAGGATTCCGAGAGGTTATTATGATGTTGCCATGATTGCACCTTGGTAGAAAGTTATTGAGGTTGATTTTTGGGTCATCAGCATTGTCAAAGAACAGGAGCCATCTGGTGTGGTTAGATTGAAGCCACCTCAAGGCAGCTTGTGCAGAGTCACCAACATTCTTGGAGACAGCTATACTCTTCAAACCCGTTTCAATTGTGTCAACTTTGCTAGTGTCCATAAGAAAGACATCAGAGAAGCTGAAAAATAAATTCAGTGGCACTTTATTTTAATGGTAAATCAAGCAACCTTGATTGTTCAATGAACTTGAGAGCAATCTGTGTCTTTCCAGCCCCGCCAAGGCCATATAGGACATAGATGTGTTGGTTTCCTGAGTCTGTATCGAAGAATTGATGCATCTTGTCCAACATTGCCTGTCTGCCTTGAAAGATCCTGGATGGAGGAGGACAATTGTTGATATTCCGAACTGCTTCAACCACAGCAAAACCTAAAAATATCAAGTTCCAACATAATGTAACGGACAAAAGACCTACTGGGTGCTGTTATAATGGCATGCATCTCGTCAACTTTGAAGTTGGTCTCAACAATGGCCATGAGCTAGGATTCAATTAGATAAAAACAGTGTAGCAGGTTTGAGGGAAGCTTGCCTTCAGTTTAGAACACACTCCTTGGATCTGTGTCTGATACCCTGCAATCTCCTCCGTGAGGTTGCTTGACTTCAGGAATTCCTTGACTCGTCCGCGAAAGCCTTTGGATTGGTCTTGCAAATTCCGGATTGCAAGGATTACTGCTTCGAGGTAGCTGGGATGGCTTAATCACAAGAAACAGACAAAACAAATATTACTGCACCTTTCAAGTTCCTCGCACAGGCCTTTGAATTTGACAGCAGCAGTATTCCCGTGGGCCCTGACTTGGTCATGAAGAATTGTTATAATTTCGGTGGCACTATTGCACAGCTCTTCCAGGTCTTCGCGATTCTTCTTCACTCTCTGTAGTAACAAAATTATATTGAAAGTCATTCAATTTAGATGCTTTCAGACACACCACAACTGTCTCCAACAGAATCAACACAGTCCCAGAGACTCCCTTGATGTAGGGAAACGGGGCACATTCCGCTGCCGCTGTGATGGTCTTTGCGGTCAGGATCGCAGGTGCCAGCCAATCTGACTTTGATTTGGACGGAGCCTTGAATGGGCGCAAAGTTGTTCCTCCTGTTGCGGGAGGTGCTGGGGAGCCAGAGGTTGGGGGAGATGCGGTCGACATGGCTAAGAACAAGGACGGAAACAACGAGGCTGTTGCACTGCTTCCACAGCTTCGTTCGAATCAGATTGATACCACTGTCAGGTCAAAAATAAAGAAGATCATGTGGCATGTCTCGCCATGGTTCAGAACGGTTCATCTCGCTAAATTTTTCTATGGGCTCATCGAAGATTAAGTGAATGTGCACCATACGCTAGGCTGTTGCCCCGTTTGATATAAGGGTAAATTGTAAAGTGGTTACACTGAAAGGAAATCGAACACGTCTAAAGTAAGATAACGTATGTCCCCACGGCTCATTAAACCCCCAGGGCAAGGGTGAGCTCGAAGGATCTATTAGCCTCTAGACGGAATTTCGTGAATTGTGGGTTGAGGGCAGTGGTGGTGGGCACCGAGCGCATCAGTGATGGCAACTGTTGTCAGCTGTCTGATCCGAGCCACCTCCAAAACATGGTCGTGCATTGTGGGTGGGATGCAGACAGGAGAAAAATCGGGGCAGGGCTGGAGAAGGCTGCAATAAACAGTATCTAAAAATGTATAGAGCGCTTTTTCTAAATTTGTATTTGTTGAGACCTTTCACTTATGCGGATCAACGGTGAAGCCCAAAAATCGACAAAATGGCCTTATAGGAGTTGACATTGGACGAAAAAACACGGCCGGCTCAAGGTGCCGACGCGTGATTGTGCCCCAAATTTGATGTGGTGGTACATCTATGATTTGCCCGCCAACTTTCCTAATTAGTGTGTGACCCGACGCGTCCGTCACACATCACTTCCGTCGTCTCCCGCTCGTCGCGCCTCGCAAGGCCGCTGACTGTCCGAAATCGGTACGTTCATTACACCACTACAATTGGCAAGGTACTATAATAGTCTAATGCTAAATTTCAGGCCGTGAAATGGCCAGAATGCGCCAGGGCAGCATATCTCGGAAACGGTCAAAACACCTCCAGAAAGCTCGCGACGCTCGCAGGAAGGAGAACATACCTGCGGGGCCGCTACCTCAGCCTCCCCTCAGTCCAAAATCGCACGCACTGGCGGACAATGTACGGTTGCAAGCCGAAGTCAAGCAAATGAAGAAGGAGCAGAAAAATGCCGCACGGCGCGAGAAACGGCTCAAGAAAAAGAACGCAGAGCTCAAAAACAAAGTGGATGAGGCGCAGAGGCAGCTAGACGAAGCCACTGCATACGGTGAGGCCCAGGTCCGCGCGGTGCTGAGCAAGAGGACGGAAGATGCTCGGGGATGGCAACAACGAGTTGCGGAGGCAGAGAGAGCAATTCATGATGCCGAGTTCAAATTTGCGTGGTCGAGGGACAAGCTGAAGAAGAAAATCGCGGACCTCAGTCAACTTCGGGGGGTTCTACGGCTTGTCCGCCGTCAAAACAATCACCTCAACAACGCTTCGAAACGGGCCAAGCACGGATCACGGTCTGCAAAACATTTAGTCCGCATGCACGCAAAGCGGGGTCGTGCGTACAAGGTGGAGCTGCGTGCAATTGCACGTGTCCTCGTTTCGAGCGGCTGCAAAGAGGGGAAGGTGGGGGACTTGATGCAGGACATTGCCCGCATTTTCGGTGTTGATTTGGACCGCGCCATGAGTCGACGGACCGTACGGCGGGCTGTTCTCGAGGGCCTGGTTGCATCGCAAGTCCAATTGGGTGTCGAGATGAAGTACACAGAAGGTAATTCTGTGAATGGTCAATATTCCAGACACTAATAATGTTTGTAGACATTACCATGAGCAGTGACAGCACATCCCGCCGCAAGATGAACTACCAATCTCACCACGTTCATATGCGGGTGCCTGTAAAGAATGCAGATGGGTCGGTCAGCCTATCCAGCGACCCGAAGATTCGCTTCCTCGGTATTGCATCGACCGTCGACCACACTACAGCAACATCGAAAGCGGCGTGGCTTACCCTCTACAACGACATCATCTCGACCTACAATGCCAGCCCACTTGGGAGACACCTTGGGACGCTAGATCTGCGCTTGATTTGTCGCGTGCTTCGCGGTATGTGCGGGGACCATGCCAACAACGAGAAGGCCCTCTCGGAGGCGTGGAGGGAGCTCAAGCACGACCTGCTTCTCCAGGAACTTGGGGAGGAGCGCTTGCAGCAGCTCAACGAGCAAATTGACGAGCTACGGGAGATCAAGCAGAAGTGGGTCGCAAAAAAACTCGATGACGCCGGCGGCTTCGAGGCGTACATGCAGCTCCCACCCGACGAGAGGGCTGCGCGTGATCTTGCCTGTGTTCACGCGATGACGCGAGAGCTTGGGGCTGAGGCGTTGAAGGGGCTCGATGAGGCAAATCGCCGGTTGCTCACCGTTTGGATATGGACCGGCTGCTGCATGCACAAGGATCAGAACAGCTTCAAAGGCGGAAATACTCACATGCAGACATACTGGAAGGAGCTGGGGATTGCGGGACCCATCCCTCTCGCAAACAAGGAGTCTGCGGCGGCAGTGCGACGTGTTTTCCACCCCGAAGATGGTGACAAGCCTCCGTCCGAGGACGACCTCGAACGCGTCGAGAACGCGTCCTTTGGAGGTGCGAAAGCAGTTGCATTGGCCGGTGCCATCTTCGAGAACGCCATTGAGAAGCGCGGGCAAGGTGACATGGTGGAGCTGTTTTTACAGTCAAAACTGGACGCAGGCGAGCAGATAAAACGGTTCCCAAAGACGAACCAGACGCGATTTGGCAGCCACGGGGACGCTGCTTGTGAGCTCATTGCACGGCGCGACATTTACCGGGACTTCCTCGTCGCCATAAAGGACCTAAAATCGCGCCCGGGCTGGACCAACATTGAGAAGAATGTCCACGACGCATTGGACGACGGCCCAACACTCACCGAGCTTGCGGTACTCTCCATTTATCACCTCTTTATTGCCATTCCCTATATCCGTCGCGTTCGTGAGCCCGAGGAAGTCGCGCTGAATGCAATTGACCTCGGGCCCCTCCATACCGAAATCCAGGACCATTGTGCGATGCTTCTCGAGACGCCGGACTTGGTGTTGGACTTCGACGAGGAGCAGTACCGGATTGCGACGTTCGACGGACAGCAAGTGGCGCGAGAAGAGGTCATGGTAGAAATCAAGCGGTTGCACGGCAGTGGGAAACTGCCGTACCTCCGTGAGATGTTTGTGCGCTTCTTTGAGGGCGCCAAATCCACCTGGCTTCGTTTCTCATCGGAATTCGCGCCTGGCGGGTTGATTGACGGGTTGAACGATGCCGAAAAGGGACGTATCTGGCTTCCAGCAACCAACGACCGTAATGAAGGGGCCCTCGGCTCCTTCATCGTCTACATGCGGTCGAATCACACAGCGGCTCTCGCGACTCACAATGGTCTGGCGATGTTCCAGCGCAACCAAACTCAAGGCTTTATGGATATGTGGTTCTCGCCCGAGGATCACCTGTACACGATGCGCGCCGCACGAAGCCTTGATGCTTCCGGACTGGAGCGCAAGCGAAAGGAGCTCCAGATGCAGTACAACCAACGGATTCTTGCGGAAAGAGCCGAGAAGGTTACTCTTGCAGCAGCAAAGGCAGCCGAAATTCGGGACCGTTTGGACGCCACGGTTCTGATTTCGCGTGTTGAAGACATCTATGCGAGGGGTATGACCCGGGACAAGCTCCAGGACCAGTTGGACAAGTTACGGGCGCTGTGGAACACAAAAACACAAGAAAGGATCGTGATCCCGAAGAAATCACACATTTCGAGGCTGCCACAAAAGCAGGCTGCTCTTGTGAAAGCGTTTGAAGATCACCTAAAGCTGCTTGCAGCTTCCTCCCTGCAGAACACGGGTTTCTTGGGACCACAGATGGGCGTAGAATTTGTTCGGGAGCACTATTACAGCGACGACGAAGATTTCGGCGAGATTGAGGGGGATGGGGCCGCATTTTAATTCAATTTAATTAGTATACAGTACCTACTTACTATTAGAACACATTCTGTGGTTGCTGGATGCATGAGTCGCGTCGGAGAATGAAGGAGAACTGAGAACCACGAATTTACCGGTTAAGTTAAGTTACCGGCCGTACCATCAGCCCATCATGATGCGCTCGGTGCCCACCACCAAGGGCAGAGGACAAGGGGCGGTGATGTGATGTGATTACTAACGTGCCTTCTTTTGCCGTTGATCGTGTCGCTTTAGCGACCTCGACTCGAAAACGCACAAATGTCCGCAATGCACACTCATCAAGTTTGACTCCAAGTCTGCTCACTTTTCATTACCGTTCTCCTCGCAAGCATCGACGACTCACAGTGGCGCCTGCTGCCAGCACACTCCACTCTCTACGCAGCTATCGCGGCAACATCGGCCGTGCAGCACACCAACTTCAAGCCCTCAACGACACGACGCCGGCAACGACTCTACTCGGGCGAGTGTGTGCACGGACATACGGGTACAAGGTGCGTGTCCCGCTACCATCCTGCCTCCGCTTTCACTCGCACTGCACCTCAATGCCACTCGCCCTCCCTGCCCTAGCCCTCGTTCCCCGCCCTCTCGTTACCCCGGCATCGCGTCCGCCGCGGTACACGCGCACACCGCCGCTCACCGCACACACTCGACTCGGCCCAGTCCCCGCGCCCGCGAGCGTCCCATTTCCCGATGCCCCTCGTCTCCACCCTCCCCCTCTCTCCCTCACCCTTCCCTCGTCGTCCCCCGCCCTCGCGTACACCGTCGTGCCACGCCCACACCGCACCAGCGCGCACACCGTCGAGTCAAGCGCAGGCAGCACCGAACTCGTGCTCGGGCAACGCAGCTGTGTTATGTACGTGCGCGTCGGGTCCCCGCGCTCTCCCTCGTCTCCACCCTCACCCACCCCACCTCTCCCTTGTCTCCTGTCTCCACCCTCACTCACCCCACCGCTCCCTCGTTCCCCGTCGCACCCGCCCGCGCACCGCGGCCTCTACCGGTGACGGGACTACGCACACGCACGCAGCTCGGGATCGCGCGCACCTACACTCGTCTCGTTTATGCGCGGCTCGGCATCCCCTTCCTCCCGTACCGTCCGTTCTCTCACCTCCTCGCCTCCCCCATCCATCCCTTTCCCTTCCCCGAGTCCATACCGCACTGCATGTCCCTCCCTACGGCACCAAACTTGCGTTATGTGCGCGCGCGCCGAGTCCCGCGCACGCTGCACCGCTCGGCCCGAATTTCGCAGACTCGGCTTCGCGCAAACTCGGCGCGTGCGCGGGGCGCTGCCGTGTAGTACCCACACTCACCCCACACCTTCTCCCTCTCCCCTTCCCTCCTCGTCTCCCCCATCCATCCCTTCCCCTTCCCCGAGTCCGTACCGCCCGCCATGTCCCTCGCTACGTAAATCTTGAATATAATCTATTTGCCGAATTATCTGTGGGATTTCCGTGAATCAAGAATCAAGATGGTGCCCCAGTGCAAGGGAAGCAAGTCTTACCTGGGGGGGAATTTGAGCTTAGGTTTGAGGGAGAGTGAAGGACTGGGAACGGCGCGCGCGGGGATTAAAAAACATGAAGCCGTGAACGTAAATCAAGTCAGCGCGGATTCGACGTTGCAACTCTGAAGTAAAGAAAGGTGCGCGCCTTCAATCCAATACAATGCAAACTCGACGAGGCCTTCAATCAATGTGTGCGCGCGCGGATCTAGATTGGCTAGAAAAATCGACCCAACCCGGGGAGGATAATTCTACTTACTTGGTGCGGCGCGGGGACGTGAGTTTTCAATCAGATGTTGGTTGACTGCGACGAATTCAAGGTCAGTTCTTTACAATGAATAACGAATGAATGAAGTGCTTACCTGCACTTCGAACTTCAGGCGGCGTCGCGGTGCCGCTGAGTGAATTCCACGCATAGCTAGATAGCAGGGGTGTTCTGGGGTGCGAGGTGAAGCTGATTAGGTTGAAGGCTTACCTTGGATGGGTTGCGTTGAGTTTGGTTGGAATTACGGCCGGCGCGGTGGAGAATCCGACCAATACTGAGAACATTCAAGTCAGTAAGTTAGATGCAGTAAATTGAATGAACGAATGAAGGAAGGAAGGACTCACGATGCAGTCGAACCGAAGCCATTGGTTGAACTTGTTGGTTAAATTGAACTTGGGTTGGGTCTGGAAGGCAAGTCGGCACCAAACTTTTGAATATGAAGGAAGAATTCACGAAAGATTACATGTGTGCTTGAACTGGTCGGTGAACGTGTTCGGACTTCGAAGGGAGGGCAGGAAGTTGAAGGGCTGAAAATTTACGGTCAGTTCAACGCGGAAGAAGAAGTAGATGAAATGAAGTGAAGACTCACCGGAGGGTATTGAATTGAACGACGTCGAAACCTGGAGCCAAGGAACGGGGTATGAGAGTCTATCAAGGTCAGTCAACCAACCCAGCGCCTCAAACATTCAACGGTACTTGCGTTGAACCAAGTTTCATCGTCGGACCCAAACTCGATCTACGAACCAAAAAGCAATGAGAATACCTCAACGACAGAATGAACATACTTACCTCAACTCGAAATCCACGAGGGTGGAACCCATCCCGAGATGCCGAGGTCGAAGTCGAGTTCTACTCGAGAATTAAATTACTAATTAGTGAATGTACAGCTGGAATGTGGTACCACGGACCTCCTGGGCGTTGAACGAACGTTCCACGGCGTCTAGATGTTGGTTGAGTTGTGTGTATAGTAGACTGGAACGAGGGATGGGTAATTGAAAATATTAAAGATGCAACGGTGAAGCTTACCTCGAGTCAAATGAAGACGGTTGGACCTTCGAGATGAGATTGAGGCCGAGCATATGCGGATGAGAGGTCAGGTGGTGTGTATGTGTGTAAGTGAATGGAAGATGAGTGAGAGGAAGGAACTTACGTCGAATGTTGAAGTCATGGTGAATGAACATTGAACGAACATCGACTTGAGTCAAGTTGAGTCAAGTTCAAGTACCATGGCAGATAAGCCAGTGAATGAATGATAAATTAATACTTGCATCACATACCTACGAACCATCGAAGCAAAGGTCCACGGTACGGACATCGAGACACTGAAATACTATCAAACCACGTTCAGCAAATTAAATCCAGCCCATAGTACCGACATACCTGGCTCAAACGAGCATAGTAACGCCCTGCGGCAGTTCAACGACGTCAAATTGAATCAAGTATAGAAGGTCGAAGGCCCTGAACGAAGGTCAGTTCTGATATTATCACAAAACTAAACGCAGACATACCTGGACTCAAACGGCCATACTTTCGGTCAATCTGGGCTTAAACACGCGTAAGATTGTCCCATCGAGGGATTAAACGATGCCGAGTAAACCTTTGAAGGCTGAGGGCCTTCAACGAAAGTCAGTTGAAAAATTCCTAATAAAACATGGCGGGCATACCTGCATTTAAACGACCATAGATTCGGCCTCCTAGGGACATAACGACATGTCTTGAACACAATTGGACATGGTGACACCCTCTTGAAGGTATTGAACGACGCTGAACAACGCTTAACAAAGTGTTGAAGGTTGAGGGCGTTCAAAAGCAAGATTGACCTGAACGACATTGAAATTCGAAGCCAAGGAACAGAGCATGAGAGTCTATCAATGCAAATGAAAGCCCACCAGCGCCTCAAATATTGACAGGTATTTACATATTTTTCGCCACCACTGTATTAGGGTGTTCTTACTCCAAGAAGAGTAGATAAAAAACCAAAAAATGTGTTCATATGTACACAGACACCGGTACTTGAGAGTAATATATACACTACAATGACTTCTTGGTATCCTCAATTAGCTGCTCAAGTTCTTCCATTTCCTCCGGTTTACCAAGCTTTTGGTACGTCTTCACCAGATCCTCCATAGCAAGGATGGTGTCCGGATGTTTGTCACCCAAGAGTTGTCTTCGCTTCTGAAGCACTTCAACTTCCAGGCCCAATGCTTTGTTCAAGTCACCCAAATTGTAATGTGTGACCGCAAGGTTGGCCATGGCTCTCAGTGTGTTGGGGTGATCCATACCCAGAACTTTTGTGCGTTTCTCCAGCACCAGAACCTCAATCTCCTTTGCCTTCTGGAACTCTCCTAGCGTATAATATGTAATGGCAAGATTACTCAGGGTAAATAATGTGTCTGGATGATCTTCCCCGAGAATCTTTGTGTGTTTCTCCAGCACCAGAACGTCGAGCTTCTGTGCTTTCTGGAACTCCCCTAGATCAGAATATATGGAGGCAAGATTACCCATCACCAATAGTGTGCGTGGATGATCTTCTCCCAGAACTTTTGTGTGTTTCTCCAGCGCCAGAAGCTCAAGCTCCTTTGCTTTCTGGAACTCTCCTAGCATATAATATGTACTGGCAAGACTACCCATGGCTAACAATGTGTCTGGATGATCTTCTCCCAGAATCTTTGTGCGTTTCTCCAGCACCAGAACCTCGAGCTCCTTTGCTTTCAGGGACTCCCCTAGATCAAAATATGTGGAGGCAAGATTACCCATTGCTGAGAGTGTGTCTGCATGATCATCCCCCAAAAGGAATTTGGACCTCTCAAGAATCAGTTCCGCAAGAGCTTGTGCATCTTTGAACTTTCCTGTATAGTAGTATATTTGCGAAAATGCCCTCCTGAAGTCAGCTACTCTATCAGGGTTGGCATATTCCAGTAGACCGACGTGAGATATAAGCCGCACTGAGGCTAGTTCCATCTCATTCTCTGGGATCTTTTCAATGCACATGCCCAATATAGAGCTCATGCATGACTGAAGTGGTTCTTCATCAAGAAGTGTACTCCGGCTCCATGCATGGACCAGCGGATGGATGGAAAACAGCTTCGCCTTTGCATCAAAGCTGATCAGTGAGTAGGCCTTGATCTCATTGGTGACATTCAGGAACTTGAGAGAATTCCATTCCCCTGTGGGTTCAACAAAATGAGAGAGGAATTCAAGTGGCTCTTGCAATTCCTCCCTAGGTGGCCAGGACAATGAAAAGTCATACTTTGAAGCAGTGCTGAACATGTCCTCGGAAATCCCAGTGTAGTGTAGAAACGAGCAGAGCTGTAATAAAGTTGCTGCAAGGTGACTGAGCTGGTTGAAACTAATCTGCCATGTTGTGAAGACTGTTTGAGCATAGTCATCATGGGACTGAGCAGCCTTTTCACTGAGCAGCCTGGCCCGATTACTGTGGTACAGAGCCAAGTACCCTTCGAGGTCTTCAGACTTTGAGATGAATGCACCAGCCTGGATAATTGCAAGGGGCAGGTAATACAATTCCTGTAGGAAAGATCAGTCTTCTGTGTATGGTTTGGTGCAAGTATCTGACCTTCACGATTTCAGTCGCAAGTTTGAGGTTTTCTTCTGAACACTCTTTGTTTGCCCTTCGAAGTAGCAGGGTGGTTGCATCTGCTTCATCCATGTCAGACACAAGAGTGTGAGCTCCATAATTCCGCAGGTCAGGATTCCGAGAAGTGATTATGACATTTCCATGGTTGCACTTTGGGAGAAAGTCATTGAGGTTGATTTTTGGGTCATCAGCATTGTCAAAGAACAAGAGCCAATTGTTGTGGTTAGATTGAAGCCACATCAATGCATCTTGTGCAGAGTCACCAGCACTTTTGGACACAGCTATACCCTTCAGACCTGTGTCAATCGTCTCGACTTTGCTAGCGTCAACAAGAAGACATCGGAGAAGCTGGAAATGAATTCAGTGGTACTTCATTTTGGTTGAGGAAATGCAGGAACCTTGACTCTTCAATGAACTTTAGAGCAATCTGTGTCTTTCCAGCCCCACCAAGGCCATATAGAACATAAATGTGTTGATTTCCCGACTCTGTATCAAAGAATTGATGCATCTTGTCCAAGATTGCCTGTCTGCCTTGAAAGATCCTGGATGGAGGGGGACAATTGTTGATATTCTGAACTGTGTTAACCACAGCAAAACCTAAAAATATTAAGCTTCAACATAATGTAACGGACAAAAGGCATACTGGGGGCTGTTATAATATTGTACATCTTGTCTACCTTGAAGTTGGTCTCAACAACGGCCATCAGCTAAGATTCAGTTAAATGAAAACATTGGAGCAGATTTAAGGGAACCTTGCCTTCAGTTTAGAACATACTCCCTGGATCTGTGTCTGGTACCCTGCAATCTTATCTGTAAGGTTGCTTGCCTTCAGGAATTCCTTGACTCGTCCCCGAAAGCCTTTGGATTGGTCCTGCAAATTCCGGATTGCAAGAATTACCGCTTTGAGATAACTGGAATGGCTTAGAAACCAGAAACATACAACGCAAAGATTACCGCACCTTTCAAGTTCCCCACAAAGGCCTTTGAACTTGATGGCAGCGGTATCCCCATGGGCTAAAATCTGGTCATGTAGAATTGTTATAATTTCGGTGGCACTATTGCACAGCTCTTCCAGGTCCTCGCGATTCTTCTTGACTGTCTGTAATCCAGGTTATATAGGAAGGCATGCAATTTAGATGCTCGCAGACACACCACAACTGTCTCCAAAAGAATCAACACAGTCCCAGAGACTCCCTTGATGTAGGGAAACGGGGCACATTCCGCTGCCGCTGTGATGGTCTTTGCGGTGAGAATCGCAGGTGCCAGCCAATCTGACTTTGATTTGGACGGAGCCTTGAATGGGCGCAAAGTTGTTCCTCCTGTTGTGGGAGATCCAGAGGTGGTAGACATGATTGAGGAGAAGGACGTAGATAACGAGGCTGGTGCACTGCTTCCACAGCTTCGTTCAAATCAGATTGATCCTGCTGTCAGTTCGAAAAAAAAAAAAAAAAAGATCATGTGGCATGCCTCGCCATGGTTCAGAACGGTTCATCTCGCTAAATTTTTCGATGGGCTCATCGAAGATCAAGTGAATGTGCACTATACACTACCCTGTTTGATATAAAAAGGGTAAGTTGTAAAGTTGTGGTTATACCGGAGAGCAAATTGAACGTAAATAATGCATCTTCGCATGGCTAAGTAAACGTCGAGGGTAAGGGTGAGCTCTGGGACTTAGTTTGCCTTCCGTTATCCTGCGTTCGAAGGCCGTGAAGTCCAGCGGGCGGAAATGTCTGATCAACTTTTTGTGGGGAAGAATTCGGACTGACATCGGGATTCAGTTACATAGCTTTCAGTGTGGAGCAGGCGGTAAGTAACTAGGATTCAAGATATGTACCGCCGAGTCGGCAGGGAAGCGGCAGGCGGCATTCGTTGGTTTTTGTATAAGATATGCGAGGTTTTTGGTCCGGTTACACAGAGGCGCTCGAGTGAGGGCAGGCAGCAGGGCAGGCAGCAAGTAAGCGAGGGGGGTTCGGCGCAAGATATGCATCGTCGAAGTCGGCAGGAGTCGGCACTGGGCAGTGGGGCGGCATTGAGTCGTTGGCTTTTTGTAAATATTGTATGGGCGCGGGATGATGCATGCATTGAGGTACACAAGGTTCACAGCTCCACACTTCTCTGAAATAGTAGAATTGCGACGGCTTGTCGTAACCGTTCGGAGTAGCATCACCGAAGTGGGACTTGTTTTCTGCCCGAGCTCGAAGCAGTCAAGTCCACCTTAAATTCCGAGTGTTTCGTGCCATTTTCAGAGAGATAGGGACACATAGACGCCACCGGCAGTTGCGGTGGTTGACAAAGTTCCACGTTTATTTTTGTTGGGCGTCGATGTCGATGCCAGTCGCAAATGACATGACGGCGGTTTTGCTAAATTACTTGTTTGCCATGGCCAATGGTGCCTAGAGTCGATTGAGAGATACCGCCCAACGTGGCTTCAACACAATATTCTCATTTGTGTCGCACGAGATGGAAATCGAAGCAGGTCGATCGCTGAATTGGAAGTGGTTGAATATTTTTGCTACTGAGGAGTTATACTGGTCTCTTGAAAGCGCCGTTCGGCGCTTTCAAGATCTGTTAGTCCTCTAGACGGAATTTCGCGAATTATGGGTTGAGAGTGGAGGACAAGGGGCGGGTGATGTGATGTGATTACCTAACATGCCTCCTCTTGCCGTTTACCATGTCTCTCTAGCGACTCGACTTGGACTCGACTCGAAAACCACAAATGTCGCCTCAAGTTTGACTCCAAGGCTTCTCACTTCAACATTGCTTGGTCACTGCAATCATCGACAACTTGCACCGACTCCTGGTGGCCGCACACTAAGCAGCTATCACGGCAAGGTCGGCCGTGCAGTGCGCCAACTTCAAGCCCTCAACGATGCCGACGCTGGTAACGACTCTACTCAGACATACAGGGTACAAGGTGCGTGCCCCGCGGCTATCTCTTGCCTCTGCTGCCATTCACTCTACACCTCGGTGTCACAGTGTCTGTGTCTTTTACCCCCTCGTCATCTCGCCGTCCCTGCCCTGGCCCTCGTTCCCCGCCCTCTCGTTCCGGTACACGCGCACATCGCCGCCCATCGCACACATCGCCGCCCATCGCACACGCGGACTCGACCCAGTCGCCGCGCCCCGCGATCGTCCCCATCTCCCCATCCCCCTCGTCTCCACCCTCACCCTTCCCTCCCTCCCTCACCCTTCCCTGCCCTCGCATACACCGTCGTGCCGCGCCCACACCGCACCAGCGCGCACACCGTCGAGTCAAGCGCAGGCAGCACCAAACTCGCGCTCAGGCAACGCAGCTGTGTCATGTGCGTGCACGTCGGGCCCCCGCGCTCTCCCTCGTCTCCACCCCACCTCTCCCTTGTCTCCTGTCTCCACCCTCACCCACCCCACCGCTCCCTCGTTCCCCGTCGCACCCGCCCGCGCACCGCGGCCTCTACCGGTGATGGGGCTCCGCACGCGCACGCAGCTTGGGATCGCGCGCACCCACACTCGTCTCGTTTATGCGCGGCTCGGCATCCCCTTCCTCTCGTACCGTCCGTTCCCTCACCTCCTCGTCTCCCTCCATCCCTTTCCCTTCCCCGAGTCCATACAGCACCACATGTCCCTCCCTACGGCACCAAACTTACGTTATGTGCGCGCGCGCCGAGTCCCGCGCACGCTGCAGCGCTCGGGCCAAATTTCGCGGACTCGGCTTCATGCACACTCGGCACGCGCCCGCGGCGCTGCCGTGTAGTACCCACACTCACCCCCACACCTTCTCCCTCTCCCCTTCCCTCCTCGTCTCCCCCATCCATCCCTTCCCCTTCCCCGAGTCCGTACCGCCCGCCATGTCCCTCGCTACGTAAATCTTGAATATAACCTATTTGCCGAATTATCTGTGGGATTTCCGTTAGTCAAGAATCAAGATGGCGCGCGCAAAGTTCAAGGGAAATAAGTCAAGTCTTACCTGGAGGGGAATTCGAGAGTTTGAGAACTGGTCACTGCGGCGTGATGGCGCGCGCGGGGATTCAAACGCATGAAGCTAAATTCAAGTCAGCGCGGATTCGACGTTGCAACTTTGAAGTAAAGAAAGGTGCGTCCCTCCAATGCAATACAATGCAAACCCGACGAGGCCTTGAATCGATGTGTGCGGGTGCGCGGCCACAAAAATCGAGCCAAGTGGGATTCAACCCGGGAGGGCAATACTACTACTTACTCGGTGCGGCGCGGGGACGGGGGTTTAATCACATAGAGCTCATGGTGACTGCGACGAGTTCAAGGCCAGTTCTTTACAATAAATAACGAATAAAGTACTTACCTGGCACTTTGAACTTGCAACAAATTAATTCCACACAGCTGAATAACAGGGGAGTCCTGGGTGAACGAGGTCAGCGATGCGATGAAGCCGATTAGGTTGAAAGCTTACCTTGGAATTGATAGGTTCCTGTTGAGTTGGGTTGACATTGCGGCGCGGCGCAGGGTCCAATATGGAGAACGTTGAAATGAGTAAAGTGCAGTGAAATTGAATGAAGGACTCACAATGCAATAGGTAAGTAAATGAACCGAAGCCAGGGTGTTGAATTGAACTTGGTTGGGTCTGAAAGGTAAGTCGGCCCAAGAATTGACAATGAATATGGACTCCCCAAAGATGATGTACATTGTAGATGCTTGACTCGGAACTAGTCGGTGAACGCGTTCGAAGGGAGGGCAGGAGTTGAAGGGCTGAAAGTTCGGGTCAGTTCAACGCGGAAGACGGAATAACTGAAGTGAAGTGAAGACTTACTGGAGGGTAAAGACATGAATGGTGTTGAAACCTGAAGCCAAGGAACGGAGTATGGGAGTCTACACCAGTCAAACAACCCAGCGCCTCAAACATTCAACGGTACTTACGTTGAACCTGGTCCGAGACCCAAGGTCCCTTGACGACTTCAAACTCAATCTACTCATCGCGGAATAATGAGAATCTCTCAACGACAGAATGAACATACCTCAACTCGAAATCCACGAGGGCGGAACGCATCCCCGAGATGCCCGAGGTCGAGGTCGAGTTCTACTCGAGGAATTACTAATTAGTGAATGTGCGGGTGGAGTGTGGTACCACAGACCTATTGAGCGTCGAATGAACGTCCAAGGGGCTATTGAAGTCCTCTAATCTAGATGTTGCTTGAGGCGTGTATGTAGTAGACTGGAACGAGGGATGGGTAGTTGAAAATATTATGGATGCAACGGTGAAGCTTACCTCGAGTCAAATGAAGATGGTTTGGACCTTCAGGGCGACATTGAGGTCGAGCATCTGTGGATGGGAGGTCAGTGGTGCGTATGTAAAGTGAATGGAAGATGAGCGAGAGGAACTCACGTCGAAGGTGGAGGTTATGTTGAATGAACATTGACTTGAGTATTTAAGTCAAGTTCAAGTACTATAGTAGATAAGTCAATGAATGAACGAATACATGCATCACATACCTATGAACCATCGAAGCAACAGTCCATGGTACGGACATCGAGATGAGTTGAATACTATCAAACCACGTTCAGCAAATTAAATCCAGCCCATAGTACCGACATATCTGGCTCAAACGAGCATTGTAACGCCCTCTGGCAGTTCAACGACGTCGAATTGAATCAAGCATCGAAGGTCGAAGGCCTTGAACGAAGGTCAGTTCAAATATTATCACAAAATTAAATGCCAGATACCTGGACTCAAACGGCCATAGGTTCGGTCAACCTGGATTCACACACTCGTAAGAGCGCGCCATTGAGGGGATTACACGACGCTGAGTGAACCGTTGAAGGTCAACGAAAGTCAGTTCAAAAAACTCCTAATAAACATGGCGGGCATACCTGCAGTTAAACGGCCATAGATTCGGCCTCCCAGGGAAATAACGACGTGTCTTGACCGCGGCTGGACATGGTGATGCCCTCTTGAAGGTATTGAACGACGCTGAACGAAGTGTTGAAGGTTGAGGATGTTCAAAAACAAGATTGACTTGAACGACATTGAAATCCGAAGCCAAGGAACAGAGCATGAGAGTCCATCAATGCAAATAAAAGCCCACCAGCGCTTCAAATATTGACAGGTATTTACGTATTTTTCGCCGCCACCACTGTATTACAGTGTTCTCACTCCAAGAAGAGTAGATAAGAAACCAAAAAACTGTGTTCATATATACACAGACACCGGTACTTGAGAGTAATATATACATTACAATGACTTCTTGGTATCCTCAATTAGCTGCTCAAGTTCTTCCATTTCCTCCGGTTTACCAAGCTTTTGGTACGTCTTCACCAGATCCTCCATAGCAAGGATGGTGTCCGGATGTTTGTCACCCAAGAGTTGTCTTCGCTTCTGAAGCACTTCAACTTCCAGGCCCAATGCTTTGTTCAAGTCACCCAAATTGTAATGTGTGGCTGCAAGGTTGGCCATGGCTCTCAGTGTGTCTGGGTGATCCACACCTAGAAGTTTCCTGCGTTTCTCCAGCACTGGAACCTCGAGCTCCATTGTTTTCTCCAGCTCCCCTAGATCAGAATATGTGGAGGCAAGATTACCCATTGCCAACACTGTGTATGGATGATCTTCTCCTAGAAGTTTGGTACATTTCTCTAGTACCAGAATTTTGAGCTTCTTTGCTTTCTGGAACTCCCCTAGATCAGAATATGTAGAAGCAAGATTACCCATGGCAAGCAATGTGTTTGGATGATCTTCCCCCAGAAGTTTGGTGCGTTTCTCCAGCACCTGAACCTGGAGCTCCATTGCTTTCTGCACTTCCCCTAGCTTAGAATATGTTGGAGCCAGATTATTCATCGCTAACAGTGTGTCTGGGTGTTCTTCTCCCAGAACCTTTGTGCGTTTCTCCAGCACCAGAACCTCGAGCTTCTTTGCTTTTTGGAACTCTCCTAGATCAAAATATGTGGAGGCGAGATTACTCATGGCAAGCAATGTGTTTGGATGATCTTCTCCCCGAATATTTCCGTGTTTCTCCAGTACCAGAACCTCGAGCTTCTTTGCTTTCTGCAACTTTCCTAGCTTGTGATATGTAGTGGCAAGATTACCCTATCGCATGCAATGTGTCTGGATGATCTTCCCCCAGAACTTTGGTGCGTTTCTCCAGCACCAGAACCTCGAGCTTCATTGCTTTCTGGAACTCCCCTAGCTCAGAATATGTTCGGGCAAGATTCCCCATCACCAATAGTGTGTTTGCATGATCATCCCCCAAAAGGAATTTGGACTTCTTGAGAACCTGTTCAGTAATAGCTTGTGCATCTTTGAACTTTCCTGCATAGTAGTATATTTGCCAAAATGCCTTCCTGAAGTCAGCTACTCTATCAGGGTTCCCATATTCCAGTAGAGCAATGTGAGGTATAAGCCTGCACCGAGGCTAGTTCTATCTCATCATCTGGGATCTCTGTAATGCACATTCCCAATACAGAGCTCATGCATGACTGAAGTGGTTCTTCATCAGGAAGTGTACTCCGACTCCATGCATGGACCAGTGGATGAATGGAAAACAGCTTTGTCTTTGCATCAAAGCTAATGAGGGAGTAAGCTTTGATCTCGTTGGTAATATCCAGGAATTTGAGAGAATTCCATTCCCCTGTGGGTTCAACAAAATGAGAGAGAAATTCAAGTGGCTCCTGCAATTCCTCCCTAGGTGGTAACCATGATGGGAAGTCATACTTTGAAGCAGTGCAGAACATGTCCTCTGAAATACCAGTGTAGTGTAGAAAGGAGCAGAGCTGTAATAAAGTTGCTGCAAGGTGGCTGAGATGGTTGAAGCTAATCTGCCATGTTGTGAAGACTGTTTGGGCATAGTCATCATGGGACTGAGCAGCCTTTTCACTGAGCAGTCTGGCCCGATTACTGTGGTACAGAGCCAAGTACCCTCCAAGGTCTTCTGACTTGGAGATGAATGCACCGGCCTGGATAATTGCAAGGGGCAGGTAATACAATTCCTGTAGGGGAGATCAAACTTATGTGTATGGTCTTGCTGGAGTATCTGACCTTCACAATTCCTCTTGCAAGTTTGAGGTTTTCTTCTGAGCTCTTCTTGTTTGCCCTTCGGAGTAGCAAGGTGATTGAATCTGCTTCTTCCATATCAGACACAGGAGTGTGAGCTCCATAATTCCGCAGGTCAGGATTCCGAGTGGTTATTATGATGTTGCCATGGTTGCACTTTGGGAGAAAGTCATTGAGATTGATTTTTGGGTCATCAGCATTGTCGAAGAAGACAAGCCATTTGCTGTGGTTAGATTGAAGCCACCTCAAGGCATCTTGTGCAGAGTCACCAGCACTCTTGGAGATTGCTATACTCTTGAGACCTGTTTCAATTGTCTCGACTTTGCTAGTATCAACAAAAAAGACATCAGAGAAGCTGGAAATAAATTCAGTGGTACTTCATTTTGGTTGACAAAACAGGTGAACCTTGATTGTTCAATGAACTTCAAAGCAATCTGTGTTTTTCCGGCCCCGCCAAGGCCATATAGGACATAGATGTGTTGGTTTCCTGAGTCTGTATCAAAGGATTGATGTATCTTGCCCAAGATTGCTTGTCTGCCTTGAAAGATCCTGGATGGAGGAGGACAATTGTTGATATTCTGAACTGCTTTAACCACAGTAAAACCTAAAAATATCAAGTTCCAACATAATGTAATGGACAAAAGACCTACTGGGGGCTGTTACAATGGCATGGATCTCATCAACTTTGAAGTTGGTCTCAACAATGGCCATCAGCTACGATTCAATTAGATGAAAACAGTGTAGCAGATTTAAGAAAACCTTGCCTTCAGTTTAGAACACACTCCTTGGATCTGTGTCTGATACCCCGTAATTTCATCTGTGAGGTTGCTTGACTTTAGGAATTCCTTGACTCGTCCCCGAAAGCCTTTGGATTGGTCTTGCAAATTCCGGATTGCAAGGATTACTGCCTCGAGATAGCTGAAATACCTTAGGGACAGAAAACAAACAAAACAAAAATTACTGCACCTTTCAAGTTCCTCACACAAGCCCTTGAATTTGACAGCGGCAGTATTCCTGTGGGACTTGATTTGGTCATGAAGAATAGTAATAATTTCTGTGCTACTGTTGCACAGGTCTTCCAAGTCCTCGCGATTCTTCTTGACTGTCTGTAACCCAGGTTATATAGGAAGTCATTCAATTTAGATCTTTGCAGACACACCACAACTGTCTCCAAAAGAATCAACACAGTCCCAGAGACTCCCTTGATGTAGGGAAACGGGGCACATTCCGCTGCTGCCGTGATGGTCTTTGCGGTGATGATCGCAGTTGCCAGCCAATCTGACTTGGATTTGGGCGGAGCCTTGAATGGGCGCAAAATTGATTGTTACTCCTGTTGTGGGAGGTGCTGGGGATCCAGAGGTGGGGAGAGATGTGGTAGACATGATTGAGGACAAGGACGGAGACAACGAGGCTGGTACACCGCTTCCACAGCTTCGTTCGAATCAGATTGATACCACTGTCAGTTCAAAAATAAAATAAAATCATGTGGCATGTCTCGCCATGGTTCAGAACGGTTCATCTCGCTAAATTTTCATGGGCTCATCAAAGATCAAGTGAATCTGCACGATACACTACCCTGTTTGATATAAAAGGGTAAGTTGTAAAGTTGTGGTTACACCGGAGAGCAAATGGAACGTAAATAATGCATCTCCGCACGGCTAAGTAAACGTCGAGGGTAAGGGTGAGCTCTGAGACTTCAAGTTTTCCCTTCTGTCATCCCGAGGGCCGTGAAGTTCAGCGGGCGGAAATGTCCGATCAACTTTTTTGTGGAAGAATTCAGATTGACGTCGTTACTACATAGCTTTTAGTTTCGTAACATTGTTGGGCAGGCGGCAAGTAGTAGGATTCGAGATATGTATCGCCGGCAGGGAAGCGGCAGGCGGCATTCGTTGGTTTTCGTATAAGATACGCGAGGTTTTTGGCCCGGTTATACAGAGGCGCCCGAAGAGCATCAGTGTGAGGCGGGCATCGGCGCAGAGATATGTATCACCGAGTCGGCAGGAGTCGGCAGTGGGCGGCATTGAGGCATTGGCTTTTTGTGGACAAGATATTGCATGGGCGCGGGATGATGCATGCATTGAGTTCACAGCTCCAGATTTTCGAGAATCGCGACGGCTTGTCGTGGCCGTTCGGGAGTATCGCCGAAGCGGGGATTTGTTTTCTGCCCGAGCTCGAAGCAGCCAAGTCCACCTTGAATTCCGGGTGTTTTGTGCCCTTTTCAGAGAGATAGAGACACGTAGACACCACGGCAGTTGCAGTGGTTAACAAACTTCCACATTTATTTTTGTTGGGCGTCGATGTCGATGCCAGTCGCAAATGACATGACGGCGGTTTGCTAAATTACTTGTTTGCCATGCCAATGGTGCCTAGAGTCGATTGAGAGATACCGCCCACCGTGGCTTCAACACAATATTCTCATTGGTGTCGCACGAGATGGAAGTCGATCGAGGTTGATCGCTGAATTCAAAGTGGTTAAATATTTTTGCTACTGAGCAGTTCTACTGGTCTGTTGAAAGCGCCCAAGGATCTGTTAGCCTCTAGACGGAATTTCGCGAATTGTGGGTTGACAAGGGGCGGGTGATGTGATGTGATTACCTTCTTGCCGTTTGCCATGTCTGACTAGGCTTGGATTTACGTGTACAGGCGAGTACGAACTGCCTCGGAGTTTGAAATCTTTGATGGGTGATGTGTTGCGCCCGCGGAAACTTGGATCCAAGCCGTTTTTGCGCAGACCTCGTATTTGGATCGATGTCAGGCGCCCAGAATTTTCTCATCCATTTTACTGCAAGTACTGAAGGAGTTGTGAGGATTTCTTTTGCACGGTTTTCAGCTGGATCGACATGTTGATGATGGCTTGGCGTTTCCATGGCGTTCAAATTCAAACTCCGAGGCAGTTCGTACTCGCTTGTATTCGTAAGTTCCAGCCTCTATAGTATACGTGATCTGAACGACTGTCTTCAGAAAATCACGCAGATTATACTATAGAGGCTGGTAACGACTCGACTTGAAAACGCACAAATGTCTCCTCTCCAAGTCTTCTCACTTGTCACTGCAATCGTCGACTTGCACCTGGTGGCCGCACATTCTACTCTAAGCTATCGCGGCAACATCGGCCGTGCAGCACGCCAACTTCAAGCCCTCAACGACGCCCGCGCTGGCAACGACTCTACTCGGGCAAGTGCGGTGCTGAGATACGGGTACAAGGTGCGTGTCCTGCCACCATCCTGCCTCCGCTCCCACTCACACTGCACCTCGACGCGCCCTGCACCTCGACGCTGCTCGCCCTGGCCCTCGTTCCCCGCCCTCTCGTCCCCCCGCCATCGCGTACGCTGCGGTACACACGCACACCGCCGCCCATCGCACACACACCGACTCGGCCCAGTCCCTGCGCACGCGATCGTCCCCATCTCCCCGTGCCCCTCGTCTCCACCCTCACCCTCCCATGCTTCCCTCGTTATTCCCCACCCTCGCGTACACCGTCGCGCCACGCGTACACCGCACCAGCGCGCACACCGTCGAGTCGAGTGCAGGCAGCACCAAGCTCGCACTCCGGGCCACGTTATGCGTGCGCGTCGAGTCCCCGCGCTCCCCTCGTCTCTACCCTCACCTACCCCACCTCTCCCTCGTCTTCACCTCTCTCTCCCACCCTTCCCTCGTCGTCCCCCGCCCTCGCGTACACCGTCGTGCCACGCCCACACCGCACCTGCGCACACACCGTCGAGTCGAGTGCAGGCAGCACCAAACTCGCGCTCGGGTAACGCAGCTGGGTTGTTTGGGTGTGCGCCGAGTCCCCGCTCTCCCTTGTCTCCACCCTCACCTACCCCACCTCTCCCTCGTCTCCCTCGTCTTCACCCTCACCCACCCCGCCTCTCCCTCGTTCCTCGTTCCACCCGCCCGCACACCGCGGCCTCTACCGGTGACGTGGCTACGCACGTGCACGCATGTCGCGGTCGCGCGCACCGAAACTCTCTCGTTCACGCGCGGCTCGGCATCTCCCCCCTCCTGCTGTACTGTCCGTCCCCTCCCCTCCTCGTCTCCCCCATCCATCCTTTTCCCTTCCCCTAGTCCATGCCGCACCGCATGTCCCTCCCTACGGCACCAAACTTGCGCTCTAGGTAACACACTTGCGTTATGTGTGTGCACGCCGAGTCCCCGCGCACGCTGCACCGCTCGGGCCAAATTTTGTTCGTGCAAACTCGGCGCGCGCGCGCGCGGCGCTGCCGTGTAGTACCCACACCCACATCTTCTCCCCCATCCATCCCTTCCCCTTCCCAAGTCCATACCATACCCCATGTCCCTCCCTACGTACATCTTGAATACAATCTATTTGCCGAATTATCTGTGGGATTTCCGTTAGTCAAGAATCAAGATGGCGCGCAAAGTCCAAGGGAAGCAAGTCTTACCTGGAGGGGAATTCGAGTTTAGGTTCGAGCGAGATTGAAGGACTGGTGACGGCGTGCGCGAGGATTCAAACACATGAAGCTGTGAACGCAAATCAGTCAGCGCGGATTCAACGTTAGTAAAGAGAGGTGCGTGCCTTCGATCCAATACAATGCACACTCGACGAGGCTTCGAGGAATCGATCTGCGTGCGCGCAGATCTAGATTGGCTAGAAAAATCGAGCCAACTCGAGGAGGGCAATTCTACTTACTTGGTGCGGCGCGGGGACGGGGGTTTAATCAAATAGAGCTGATGTTGACTGCGACGAACGACTTCAAGGCCAATTCTCTGCAATATAATAACTAACGAATAAAGTAAGTTATATACTCACCTGGCACTGAACTCAAGGCAGCACACCGCTGAATGAATTCCACACAGCTATAGCAAGGGTGTTCTGAAGGAGGTCAGCGATGCAATGAATGAAACGAATTAGGCTGAAAGGCTTACCTTGGATGGATAGGTGTTGAGTTGGGTATGGTTGACATTGCAGCGCGGCGCAGGGTCCAATATTGAGAACATTGAAATGAGGAAAGTGCAGTGAAATTGAATGAAGGACTCATAATGCAATAGGTAAGTAAATGAACCGGAAGCCAGGGTGTTGAATTGAACTTGGTTGGATCTGAAAGGTAAGTCGGTACGAAATTGACAATGAATATGAACAAAGAACTGACCACAAATTATACATGCTTAAACTAGTCGTTGAAGCGAGGGCAGGAGTTGAACGGCAGGAGGTTGAACGGCTGAAAAGTAAGGTCAGTTCGACGCGGAAGAAGAAGTAGATGAAGTGAA
Source organism: Mycena metata (assembly GCA_029378385.1). Classification (NCBI taxonomy): domain Eukaryota; kingdom Fungi; phylum Basidiomycota; class Agaricomycetes; order Agaricales; family Mycenaceae; genus Mycena; species Mycena metata. Next base: position 42,823 of record JARKIB010000351.1, on the reverse strand, counting down.
GTGAAGATTTACCGGAGGTTAAATGCAAGATTGACTTGAATGGCGTTAGTCTACAAAGTCAAACGTTAGTCTACAAGGTCAAACGTTCCAGCTCCTCAAACACTCAACGGTACTTGTGTTGATCCAAGTTTCATTGGTCCGAGACCCGAGGGCCCTTAAGGGACCACTTCAAACTCAATCTACTACCCAAAAAACAGTGAGAATACTCAACGACAGAATGAACGTACCTCAACTCGAAACCTCGAGGGCGGAACGCATCCCGAGGTGCCCAAGGTCGAGGTCGAGCTCTACGCGAGGAATTACTAGTTAGTGAATGTACGGGTAGAATGTGGTACCACGGACCTATTGGGTGTCGAATGAACGTTCCAAGGCATCTAGATTTTGCTTGAGTCGTGTATATCAGTAGACTTGAACAGGGAATGGGTAGTTGAAAATATTATAGATGCAATGAGAAGCTTACCTCGAGTCAAATGAAGATGGCTTGGACCTTCAGGGTGAGAGTGAGGTCGAGCATCTGTGGATGAGAGGTCAGTGGTATGTAGGTAAGTGAGTGGAAGATGAGTGAGAGGAAGACTTACACTGAAGGTTGAATTTATGTTGAGTTGACCATGAAGTTATGTTGAACGAACATGACTTGAGTGCTTGCTTGAGTTAAGTTCAAGTACTATGGTAAATAAGCCAGTGAATGAATAATAAATTAATACGGGGATCACCTACCTATGAACCATCGAAGCAAAGGCCCATGGTACGGACATCGAGATAAGTTACCATCAAACCACGTTCAGCAAATTGAATCCAGATTATAGTACCGACATACCTGGCTTCAAACGAGCATAGTAACACCCTCCGGCAGTTTGATGATATCGAATTGAATCAACTATCGAAGGTCGAAGCCTTGAACGAAGGTCAGTTCAAATATTATTCCAAAATTAAACGCGGACATACCTAGAATCAAACGGCCATACTTTCGGTCAAATTGGGTCAATCTAGGTTCAAACACGCGTAAGAGCGCCCCATTTGGGAGGTGACACAATGCTGAATGAACCCTTGAAGGCTGAAGGCTTCAACGAAGGTCAGTTCGAAAATCCCTAATAAAACATGGAGGGTATACCTGCAGTTAAACGGCCAGAGGTTCGGCCTCCCAGGGACATAACAACATGTCTTGGATGCAATTGGACATGGTGACACCCTCTTGAAGGTATTGAACGACGCTGAACGAAGCGTTGAAGGTTGAGGATGTTCAAAAACAAGATTGACTTGAACAACATTGAAATCCGAAGCCAAGGAACGAGCATGAGAGTCTATCAATGCAAATGAAAGCCCACCAGCGCCTCAAATATTGACAGGTATTTATGTATTTCTTGCCACCACTGTATTACGGTGTTCTTACTCCAAAAGGAAGTAGATAAGAAACCAAAAAATTGTGTTTATATGTACACGGACACCGGTATTTGAGAGCAATATATACACTACAATGACTTCTTGGTATGCTCAATTAGCTGCTCAAGCCTTTCCATTTCCTCCTGTTTGCCAAGCTTTTGGTATGTCTTCACCAGATTCTCCATAGCAAGGATGGTGTGAGGATGTTTGTCACCCAAAAGTTGTCTTCGCTTCTGAAGCACCTCAACCTCCAGGCCCAATGCTTTCTTCAAGTCACCCAAAGTGTAATGTGTGACTGCAAGGTTGGCCATGGCTCTCAGTGTGTCAGGGTGATCCACACCCAGAAGTTTCCTTCGTTTCTCCAGCACCAGAACCTCGAGCTCCTTTGCTTTCTGCAACTCCCCTAGATCAGAATATGTGGAGGCAAGATTACCCATCATAAACAATGTGTCAGGGTGATCTTCTCCTAGAAGTTTGGTGCGTTTCTCTAGCACCAGAACCTCAAGCTCTTTTGCTTTCTGGAACTCCCCTAGATCAGAATATGTGGAGGCAAGATTACCCATTGCCAACAGTGTGTTTAGGTGATCTTCTCCCAGGAGTTTGGTGCGTTTCTCCAGCACCAGAATCTCGAGCTTCTTTGCTTTCTGGAACTCCCCTAGATCAGAATATGTTTGGGCAAGATTACTCATTGTCCACAGTGTGTGTGGATGATCTTCTCCCAGAAAATTGGTGCGTTTCTCCAGCACCAGAACCTCGAGCTCCTTTGCTTTCTGGAACTGCCCTAGATCACAACGTGTTTTGGCAAGATTCCCCATTGCTAACAGTGTGTCTGGGGGATCTTCTCCCAGAATCTTTGTACGTTTATCCAGCACCAGAACCTCAAGCTCCTTTGCTTTCTGGAACTCTCCTAGCTTATAATATGTGGAGGCAAGAGTACCCATTGCTGACAGTGTGTCTGCATGATCATCCCCCAAAAGGAATTTGGACTTCTCGAGAACCTGCTCAGCAATAGCTTGTGCATCTTTGAACTTTCCTGCATAGTAGTATATATGCCAAAATGCCCTCCTGAAGTCAGCTACTCTATCAGGGTTGGCATATTTCAGTAGAACAATGTGAGGTATAAGCTGCACTGAGGCTAGTTCTATCTCATTGCCTGGGATCTTTGTAATGTACATGCCCAAGATAGAGCTCATGCATAACTGAAGTGGGTCTTCATTGAGAAGTGTACTCCGACTCCATGCATGGACCAGTGGATGAATAGAAAACAGCTTTGTCTTTGCATCAAAGCTGATGAGGGAGTAGGCTTTGATCTCATTGGTAACATCTAGGAACTTGAGACAATTCCATTCCCCTGTGGGCTCAACAAAGTGAGACAGAAATTAAAGTGGCTGTTTCACCTCCTCCCTAGGTGGTGACCATGACAAGGGCTCATACTTTGAAGCAGTGCTGAACATGTCCTCCGAAATACCAGTGTAGTGTAGAAAGGAACAGAGCTGTAATAAAGTTGCTGCAAGATGACTGAGCTGGTTGAAGCTAGTCTGCCATGTTGTGAAGACTGTTTGAGCATAGTCATCATGGGACTGAGCAGCCTTTTTGCTGAGCAGTCTGGCTCGATTACTGAGGTACAAAGCCAAGTACCCTTCGAGGTCTTCAGACTTTGAGATGAATGCACCAGCCTGGATAATGGCAAGGGGCAGGTAATACAATTCCTGTAGAAGAGATCAGACTTCTGTGTATGGTCTTGCTCAAGTATCTGACCTTCACAATTCCAGTTGCAAGTTTGAGGTTTTCTTCTGAGCTCTCTTTGTTTGCCCTTCGAAGTAGCAAGGTGATTGCATCTGCTTCTTCCATGTCTGACACAAGAGTGTGAGCTCCATAACTGCGCAGCTCAGGATTCCGAGAGGTTATTATGATGTTTCCGTGATTGCACCTTGGTAGAAAGTTATTGAGGTTGATTTTTGGGTCATCAGCATTGTCAAAGAACAGGAGCCATCTGGTGTGGTTAGATTGAAGCCACCTCAAGGCAGCTTGTGCAGAGTCACCAACACTCTTGGAGACAGCTATACTCTTCAAACCCGTTTCAATTGTGTCAACTTTGCTAGTGTCCACAAGAAAGACATCAGAGAAGCTGAAAAATAAATTCAGTGGCACTCTATTTTAATGGTAAATCAAGCAACCTTGATTGTTCAATGAACTTGAGAGCAATCTGTGTCTTTCCAGCCCCGCCAAGGCCATATAGTACATAGATGTGTTGGTTTCCTGAGTCTGTATCGAAGAATTGATGCATCTTGTCCAACATTGCCTGTCTGCCTTGAAAGATCCTGGATGGAGGAGGACAATTGTTGATATTCTGAACTGCTTCAACCACAGCAAAACCTAAAAATATCAAGTTCCAACATAATGTAACGGACAAAAGACCTACTGGGTGCTGTTATAATGGCATGCATCTCGTCAACTTTGAAGTTGGTCTCAATAATGGCCATGAGCTAGGATTCAATTAGATAAAAACAGTGTAGCAGGTTTGAGGGAAGCTTGCCTTCAGTTTAGAACACACTCCTTGGATCTGTGTCTGATACCCTGCAATCTCCTCCGTGAGGTTGCTTGACTTCAGGAATTCCTTGACTCGTCCGCGAAAGCCTTTGGATTGGTCTTGCAAATTCCGGATTGCAAGGATTACTGCTTCGAGGTAGCTGGGATGGCTTAATCATAAGAAACAGACAAAACAAATATTACTGCACCTTTCAAGTTTCTCGCACAGGCCTTTAAATTTGACAGCAGCAGTATTCCCGTGGGCCTTGACTTGGTCATGAAGAGTTGTTATAATTTCGGTGGCACTATTGCACAGCTCTTCCAGGTCTTCGCGATTCTTCTTCACTCTCTGTAGTAACAAAATTATATTGAAAGTCATTCAATTTAGATGCTTTCAGACACACCACAACTGTCTCCAACAGAATCAACACAGTCCCAGAGACTCCCTTGATGTAGGGAAACGGGGCACATTCCGCTGCCGCTGTGATGGTCTTTGCGGTCAGGATCGCAGGTGCCAGCCAATCTGACTTTGATTTGGACGGAGTAGTGCTGGCCATGATATGATATGAATACGATTTTGGCGTATCGTATTCATATCTGTATCATATTCGCCACCTGAGACCCGTATCGTATTTGTAGCGTATCATATTCATATTTTCTAAGGTGAATACAAATATATTTTGAATATATTGCAATATATTCTACCGCTCAAGAATTTTAATGAAGTCCATCCAGTTCAAGCCCTCTGCCAGTCGGGCTTTGATCCATTCCTTTGTAACAATGTCCACCGACGCTGTCTCCGCAGTCATGGATGACCGATCATCAGATAAAGTCTTCTTGACACTCGAGAATAGACGCTCGACGGAAATGCTCACACCCGGGATGGCCAAGATATCGCGCGCAACAAGGCTCATGTGTTTCAGAGTGCCTTGGTTGTTCTGGTTTCGGCGTCAGAATTACGGCGGGAAAAACTCAAGTTGAAGTGTACCTTCCACCAACCGAGCGGATCATCAAAGTCGGTCGGGACCGGAGAAATGTTACCGAAATAAAGTTCAATTTCGTCCTTCCCATCGCTAGAGGCAGTCGCTACCGCAGGCTTGTCCTGCAGCTCCATTGCCATAGCGAACACGGATGCCGGCGGGGCGCTCTTTGCGGCGACAGCAGTCTTATCGGGCGGAGTTTTGGTCTGATAGGCCTCCGCATATTTCTTTACCATCGCGGTGAGAACCTTCCGGGCACGTACGGCAATAGTGGCTTCTTCTGGAAGACGCGCTCCCATTGTTTATTGAAGGTGGAGTACGGACCGTCTGAGGAGGTGGGAAAGACCAGTTGTGGATTTTCCTCCGTGGTGCTAGATAATTTTGGCATAAGGTATTCTGCGAGGGGGCCGTCGCGCCGACCAGAATGGCACGACGGAGGAAGGGCATCGATGGCCGCACGGAGTTTTTCCAAGTCTTGGTCGAGGGACATCACAAGCTTCGAAAGAAAAGTTCTGACCCTTGTGACAGCTTGATGAGATAGAGCCGAATCGAATGACAGCTATACAGCACCCCTGATCCGTTTCTCAGTCTTGGCGGTATGCCGAATCTCCGCCAACTCCCAACACGGCTTCTGATGGCCGAAATGGATCCCAAGATATTCAAATATATTCGATTACGGCTGGCCCGTATTATATTATATTCATATTGTATCGTATTCATATTCTGGTATATTCGTATTCTGTGGCTGGCTCCGGGAGCATATCGTATTTGTATTCAAGTGAATATATTCAAAATATATTTTTCCGTATCGCATTCTTGGCCAGCACTAGGACGGAGCCTTGAATGGGCGCAAAGTTGTTCCTCCTGTTGCGGGAGGTGCTGGGGAGCCAGAGGTTGGGGGAGATGCGGTCGACATGGCTAAGAACAAGGACGGAAACAACGAGGCTGTTGCACTGCTTCCACAGCTTCGTTCGAATCAGATTGATACCACTGTCAGGTCAAAAATAAAGAAGATCATGTGGCATGTCTCGCCATGGTTCAGAACGGTTCATCTCGCTAAATTTTTCTATGGGCTCATCGAAGATTAAGTGAATGTGCACCATACGCTAGGCTGTTGCCCCGTTTGATATAAGGGTAAATTGTAAAGTGGTTACACTGAAAGGAAATCGAACACGTCTAAAGTAAGATAATGTATGTCCCCACGGCTCATTAAACCTCCAGGGCAAGGGTGAGCTCTAAGGATCTATTAGCCTCTAGACGGAATTTTGTGTTGAGGGCAGAGGACAAGGGGCGGGTGATGTGATTACCCGCCCGCACACCGCGGCCTCTACCGGTGACGTGGCTACGCACGTGCACGCATGTCGCGGTCGCGCGCACCGAAACTCTCTCGTTCACGCGCGGCTCGGCATCTCCCCCCTCCTGCTGTACTGTCCGTCCCCTCCCCTCCTCGTAGGGCTCCAACTGTTTATTTACCGTTTACAGATCTCGGTAAACTAAACGGAAACGGTACATAAACCATTTAAAACCATTTAAAACTGTTTTAAATGGTAGGGTAGTGGGAATTTTTCTTTCTATAAGCCTGAGCTGTTCATGGAGTTGAACTGAATCCCGGTATGCAGTCTCTGAGGTTGGTTCATTACCTGCCATAAACATTCCAAATCGTCAGTTGGAACCAGATCATATTCACAATTTGAACCAAAGAGTTGTGTAAGTTGTGTTTCCTGGGAGAATTTGAGTGTTGAAAGGAGTGATAGAAATGCAAAGATACCACCCAGGCAAAGTGCAATAATGTTTTTTCTACGACTGAGACTGTGGCAGCGGGAACGGCATGGTATCCAATTCAAGCTCCGCTCCACTGCCGCATGTTACCGCCCGGATCCCAGGCCTTGAGTATATTTCCAGGTCATGCATGACTTGCGCGTAGGGTTGAATACTGGCAGAATTGAACCTCCCAACATTCACATGAATGTGAGGACTGCCCTATATCACTCTGAAAATTACCTGGCTACCGACAACCGTTTACCGTTTATTTACCGTTTACTTACCATTTGCACCTATCCGTAAACTAGACGGTAAATTTAAACGGTTAAACGGTAAATAAACAGAAGAAAACGGAAACGGTTGGAGCCCTACCTCCTCGTCTCCCCCATCCATCCTTTTCCCTTCCCCTAGTCCATGCCGCACCGCATGTCCCTCCCTACGGCACCAAACTTGCGCTCTAGGTAACACACTTGCGTTATGTGTGTGCACGCCGAGTCCCCACGCACGCTGCACCGCTCGGCCCGAATTTCGCGGACTCGGCTTCGTGCACACTCGGCGCGCACGCCGCACACACGGCGCTGCCTGTAGTACCCACACCCACACCTTCTCCCTCTTCCCTCCCTCCTCGTCTCCCCCATCCATCCCTTTCCCTTCCCCGAGTCCGTACCGCCCGTCATGTCCCTCCCCTACGTAAATCTCGAATATGATCTATTTGCCGAATTATCTGTGGGATTTCCGTTAGTCAAGAATCAAGATTGCGCGCAAAGTTCAAGGGAAATAAGTCTTACTTACCTGGAGGGGAATTCGAGCTTAGGTCTGAGGGAGAGTGAAGGACTGTCAATGGTAACGGCGCGCGCGGGGATTAAAAAACATGGAGCCGTGAACACAAATCAAGTCGGCGCGGACTGAAATAAAGCAAGGTGCGTACCTTCAATCCAATCCAATGCAAACTCGACGACCTTGAGTCGATGTGTGTGTGTGCGCGCGGAAATCTAGATTGGCTAGAAAAATGGAGCCAACCCGGGGAGGGTAATTCTACTACTTGGTGCGGCGCGGGGACGTGGGTTTTGGATCAGATGTTGATGGTGACTGCGACGAATGAATTCAAGGTCAGTTCTTTACCATTGGATTCACCGAATAAAGTAAGTTGCTTACCCACACTTGGAACTCAAGGTAGCACACCGCTGAATTAATTCCACACACAGCTGGATAACAGGGGTGTTCTGGGGTGCGAGGTGAAGCCGATTAGGTTGAAGGCTTACCTTGGATGGATGGGTTGCGTTGAGTTTGGTTGGAATTGCGGCCGGCGCGGTGGAGAATCCGACCAATACTGAGAACATTCAAGTCAGTAAGTTAGATGCAGTAAATTGAATGAACGAATGAAGGAAGGAAGGACTCACGATGCAGTCGAACCGAAGCCATCGGTTGAACGTGTGTTGGTTAAATTGAACTTGGTTGGATCTGAAGGGTAAGTCAGTACCAAAGAATTGGCAATGAATGTGAGTGAACTCACGAAAGATTATAGGGCTTGGGTTGGTCGTTGAACGCGTTCGAACTTCGAAACGAGGGCGGGAAGTTGAGGCTGAAAAGTTAGGGTCAGTTCAACGCGGAAGACGAAGTAGATGAAATGAAACGAAGACTTACCGGGGGTTAAAGATAAGATCGCCTTGAACGACGTTGAAACCCGAAGCTAAGGAACGGGGTATGAGAGTCTATCAAGGCCAGTCAGTCAACCCAGCGCCTCAAACATTCAACGGTACTTACATTGAACCAAGTTTCAATGGTCCGAGTCGGACCCGCGGTTCCTTGATCACTTCAAACTCAATCTACTACCCAAAAAACGATTAGAATACCTCAACGACAGAATGAACGTCCCTCAACTCGAAATCCACGAGTGCGGAACGGATCCTTAGATGCCCGAGGTCGAGGTTGTGTTTTACACGAGGAATTACTAGTTAGTGAATGTGCGGGTGGAATGTGGTACCACGGACCTATTGAGCGTCGAATGAACGTTCCACGGCGTCTAGATGTTGCTTGAGTCGTGTATATCAGCAGACTTGAACGAGGGGTGGGTAGTTGGAAATATTATAGATGCAACGGTGAAGCTTACCTAGAATGCTTGGACCTTCAGGGTGAGATTGAGGTTGATCATCTGTGGATGAGAGGTCAGTGGTGTGCATGCAAGTGAATGGAAGATGAGTGAGAGGAAGGAATTTACGTCGAAGGTTGAGGTGATGTTGAGTTGAACTAACATTGAACGAACATTGACTTGAGTGCTTGAGGCAAGTTCAAGTACTATAGTAGATAACTCAACGAACAAATTAATACGTACATCACATACCCACGAACCATCGAAGCAAAGGTACGGCCCCGAGATGAGTTGAATACTATTACTATCAAACCACGTTCAGCAAATAGAATCCAGACCATAGTACCGACATACCTGACTCAAACGAGCATAGCAATGCCCCCTGGCAGTCTAACGACGTCGAATTGAATCAAGTATCGAAGGCCGAAGGCCTTGAACGAAGGTCAGTTCAAATACTATTACACAATTAAATGCCACATAAGTACCTGAAGTCAAACGGCCATACTTTCGGTCAATCTGGGCTTAAACACGCGTAAGAGCGTCCTATTGAGGGAATTGAACGATGCTCAATGAATCCTGGGCCTTCAACGAAAGTCAGTTCAAAAGATTCCTGATAAAACATGGCAGGCATACCTGCAGTAGTGATGTTCCGGGCCCGGCTCGGCCTGGAAGCCCGGGCTTGGGCCTGGCTTGAGTGGGCCCGGGCCTGAGATTTCTCAAGCCCAAGCCCAAGCCCGCTCAGGCCCAAGCCAAGCCCGACGCCCGGGCTCAGGCCCGGGCTTGAGAGGTAGACTTACAGAGTCGTGGAGGCTCATAATTTTTCAGTCTAAGTGACAGCTAACGTAAATTTAATACTCTAAAACGTATTTACATACCTGCTCACAACATTTTCAGCCATTTCAACCACATTTCCCTTTTCGGCCATCCTGAATTGGGGTTTCCATTGGAATTTTCACCCGGTTCTAACGCAAGGTTCGACCCCAAATGCATTTTTTGGATCACTTGTAAAGAGTGGGCCCTCAATCAAACAAATTTACATCTCTGAACTCAAAGGAAGCTCACCTTTATAAGTGATACCCAGGCCCGGGCTTGAGCCCTGGGCTTGGGCCTGAAAAATCTGAAGCCCAAGCCCGAAGCCCGCTCAGGCCCGCCTCTAGGCCCGGCCGGGCTTGGGCTTGAACGGGCCTGGCCTGGCGGGCTTCGGGCTTGAAGCCGGGCCCTCAGCATCACTAACCTGCAGTTAAACTGCTATAGGTTCGGCCTCCCAGCATAACAACACGTCTTGACCGCGATTGGACATCGTGACGCCGTGTTGAAGGTATTGAACGACGCTGAATGAAGCATTGAAGGTTGAGGATGTTCAAAAACAAGATTGACTTGAACGACATTGAAATCCGAAGCCAAGGAACAGAGCATGAGAGTCTATCAATGCAAATGAAAGCCCACCCGCACCACAAATATTGACAGGTATTTACACATTTTTTGCCACCACTGTATCACAGTGTTCTTACTCTAAGAAGAGTAGATATTGAACCATTGTGTTCATACGTACACAGACACCAGTACTTGAGAGTAATATACACTACAATGACTTCTTGGTATCCTTAATTAGCCGCTTGAGCTCTTTCATTTCTTTCTTTTTGCCAAGCTTTCGGTACGTATCCGCCAGATTCTTCATAGCAAGGATGGTGTCTGGATGTTTGTCACCCAAGAGTTGTCTTCGCTTCTGAAGCACCTCAACCTCCAGGCCCAATGCTTTGTTCAAGTCACCCAAAGTGTAATGTGTGACTGCAAGGTTGGCCATGGCTCTCAGTGTGTCCGGGTGATCCACACCCAGAAGTTTCCTTCGTTTCTCAAGCACTGGAACCTCGAGCTCTTCTGCTTTTTGGAACTCTTCCAGATCATAATATGTTCGGGCAAGATTGCCTATGGCAAACAATGTGTCTGGATGATCTTCTCCCAGAAGTTTGGTGCGTTTCTCCAGCACCAGAACCTTAAGCTTCTCGGCTTTCCAGAACTCTCCTAACTTAGAATATGTTGAGGCAAGATTACCCATTGTCACCAGTGTGTGTGGGTGATCCACACCTAGAAGTTTGGTGCGTTTCTCCAGCACCTGAACCTCGAGCTCCTTTGCTTTCTGGAACTCTCCTAGCTTGTGATATGTAGTGGCAAGATTACCCATTGCTGACAGTGTGTGTGGATGATCTTCCCCCAGAAGTTTGGTGCGTTTCTCCAGCACCAGAACCTCAAGCTCCATTGCTTTCTGGAACTCTCCTAGCTTATAATATATGATGGCAAGATTACCCATGGCAAACAATGTGTCTGGATGATCTTCCCCCAGAGGTTTGGTGCGTTTCTCCAGTACCAGAACCTCAAGCTCCTTTGCTTTCTGGAACTGCCCTAGATCAGAATATGTTTGGCCAAGATTACTCATCGCCACCAGTGTCTGTGGATGGTCTTCTCCCAGAATTTTTGTGCATCGCTCCAGCACCAGAACCTCGAGCCCCATTGCTTTCTGGAACTCCCCTAGCTTAGAATATGTTAGGGCAAGATTCCCCATCGCCAATAGTGTGTCTGCATGATCATCCCCCAAATGGAATTTGGACTTCTCGAGAACCTGTTCAGCAATAGCTTGTGCATCTTTGAACTTTCCTGCCTCATAGTATATTTCCCAAAATTCCCTCCTAAAGTCAGCTACTCTATCAGGGTTGGCATATTCCAGTAGAAAAATGTGAGGCACAAGCCGCACCGCGGCTAGTTCTATCTCATCCTCTGGGATCTCTGTAATGCACATTCCCAATATAGAGCTCATGCATGACTGAAGTGGTTCTTCACGAGAGAGTGTAGTCCGGCTCCATGCATGGACCAGCGGATGGATGGAAAACAGCTTTGTTTTTATATCAACACTGATCAGGGAGTAGGCTTTGATCTCATTGGTAATATCCAGGAACCTAAGAGAATTCCATTCCCCTGTGGGCTCAACAAAATGAGACAGAAATTCAAGTGGCTCCTGCAATTCCTCCCTAGGTGGTGCCCATGATGGGAAGTCATACTTTGAAGCAGTGCTGAACATGTCCTCCGAAATACCAGTGTAGTGTAGAAAGGAGCAGAGCTGTAATAAAGTTGCTGCAAGATGGCCGAGCTGGTTGAAGCTAATCTGCCATGTTGTGAAGACTGTTTGTGCATAGTCATCATGGGACTGAGCAGCCTTTTCACTGAGCAGTCTGGCCCGATTACTCTGGTACAGAGCCAAGTACCCTTCAAGGTCTTCAGACCTGGAGATGAATGCACCAGCCTGGATAATGGCAAGGGGCAGGTAATACAATTCCTGTAGGGGAGATCAGACTTCTGTGTATGGTCTTGTTCAAGTATCTGACCTTCACGATTTCAGTTGCAAGTTTGAGGTTTTCTTCTGAGCTCTCTTTGTTTGCCCTTCGAAGTAGCAAGGTGATTGCATCTGCTTCTTCCATGTCTGACACAAGGGTGTGAGCTCCGTAACTCCGCAGCTCAGGATTCCGAGAAGTGATTATAATATTGCCATGGTTGCACTTGGGGAGAAAGTCATTGAGGTTGATTTTTGGGTCATCAGCATTGTCGAAGAACACAAGCCATTTGTCATGGTTAGATTCAAGCCACGTCAAGGCGTCTTGTGCAGAGTTGCCAACACTTTTGGCGACAGCTATACCCTTCAGACCTGTGTCAATTGTCTCGACTTTGCTGGTGTCAACAAAAAACACATCGGACAAGCTGGAAATCAAGTCAGTGGTACTTCATTTTGGTTGAGGAAACAGGGAAACCTTGATTGTTCAATGAACTTCAAAGCAACCTGTGTCTTTCCGGCCCCACCAAGGCCATATAGGACATAAATGTGTTGGTTTCCTGAGTCTGTATCGAAGAATTGATGCATCTTAACCAAGATTGCCTGTCTGCCTTGAAAGATCCTGGATGGAGGAGGACAATTGTTGATATTCTGAACTGTGTTCACCACAGCAAAGCCTAAAAATATTAAGCTTCAACATAATGTAGCGGACAAAAAGCATACTGGGGGCTGTTATAATATTGTACATCTTGTCTACCTTGAAGTTAGTCTCAACAATGGCCATCAGCTAAGATTCAGTTAAATGAAAACATTGTAGCAGATTTAAGGGAACCTTGCCTTCAGTTTAGAACATACTCCCTGGATCTGTGTCTGATACCCTGCAATCTCCTCTGTGAGGTTGCTTGACTTTAGGAATTCCTTGACTCGTCCCCGAAAGCCTTTGGATTGGTCCTGCATGTTCCGGATTGCAAGGATTACCGCTTCGAGGTAGCTAGAATAGTTGAGGCACAAGAAAGAGGCAAGACAAAGATTTACAGCACCTTTCAAGTTCTTCACATAGGCCTTTAAATTTGACAGCAGCAGTATTCCCGTGGGCCTTCACTTGGTCATGAAGAATTGTTATAATTTCGGTGGCACTATTGCACAGCTCTTCCAGGTCTTCGCGATTCTTCTTCACTCTCTGTAGTAACAACAATTATATTGAAAGTCATTTGATTTAGATGCTTTCAGACGCACCACGACTGTCTCCAAAAGAATCAACACAGTCCCAGAAACTCCCTTGATGTAGGGAAACGGGGCACATTCCGCTGCTGCCGTGATGGTCTTTGCGGTAAGGATTGCAGGTCTCAGCCAATCTGACTTTGATTTGGACGGAGCCTTAAATGGGCGCAAAGTTGTTCCTCCTGTTGTTGGAGGTGCTGGGAATCCAGAGGTGGGGAGAGATGTGGTAGACATGATTGAGGACAAGGACGAAGACAACGAGGCTGGTGCACTGCTTCCACAGCTTCTTTCGAATCAGATTGATACCATTGTCAGTTCAAAAATAAAAAAGATCATGTGGCATGTCTCACTATGGTTCAGAACGGTTCATCTCGCTAAATTTTTCCTCATCGAAGATCAAGTGAATGTGCACCATACACTACCCTGTTTGATATAAAAGGGGTAAGTTGTAAAGTTGTGGTTACACCGGAGAGCAAATTGAACGTAAATAATGCATCTCCGTACGGCTAAGTAAACGTCGAGGGTAAGGGTGAGCTCTGAGACTTCAAGTTTTCCCTTCTGTCATCCTGCGTTCGAGGGCCGTGAAGTTCAGCGGGCGGAAATGTCCGATCAACTTTTTTGTGGAAGAATTCAGATTGACGTCGTTACTACATAGCTTTTAGTTTCGTAACATTGTTGGGCAGGCGGCAAGGTAGTAGGATTCGAGATATGTATCGCCGAGGTAGCCGGCAGGGAAGCGGCAGGCGGCATTTGATTTTGTACGCGAGGTTTTTGATCCGGTTACACAGAGGCGCCCGAAGAGCATCAGTGTGAGGCGGGCATCGGCGCAGAGATATGCATCGCCGAGTCGGCAGGAGTCGGCAGGGGGCGGCATTGAGTCGCTGGCTTTTCGTACAAGATATTGTATGGGCGCGGGATACATGCATTGAGTTACACAGGGTTTACAGCTCCACACTTTTCTGAGCTAGTTAGATTCTTGAGTGCGACGGCTTGTCGTGGCCGTTCGGGAGTATCACCGAAGCGGGGATTTGTTTTCTACCCGAACTGAATGTCTTCGAAGCAGTGAAGTCCACCTTGAATTCCGAGTGTTTCGCGCTCTTTTCACAAAGATGGAGAGACACATAGACGCCACCGGCAGTTGCGGTGGTTAAAGTTCCACGTTTATTTTTGTTGGGCGTCGACGTCGATGCCAGTCGCAAATGACGTGACGGCGGTTGCGCTAAATTACTTGTTTGCCATGGCCAATGGTGCCTGGAGTCGATTGAGAGATACCGCCCACCGTGGCTTCACAATATTCTCATTGGTGTCACGAGATGGAAGTCGAAGGAAAGTCGATCGCTGAATTCGAAATGGTTGAATATTTTTGCTGCTGAGGAGTTCTACTGGTCTGTTGAAAGCGCCCAAGGATCTGTTGGCCTTTAGACGGAATTTCGCGAATTGTGGGTTGAGGGCAGAGGACAAGGGGCGGGTGATGTGATGCGATTACCTAACGTGCCTTCTCTTGCCGTTTGCCACGTCTCTTTAGCGACTCGACTCGAAAACGCACAAATGTCTCCAAGTTTTCTGACTTATCACTGCAATCGTCGACGACTTGCACCTGGTGGGCGCACATTCTATTCTAAGCAGCCATCGCGGCAACATCGGCGGTGCAGCACACCAACTTCAAGCCCTCAACGACACCGATGCTAGCAACGACTCACGGGTACAAGGTGCGTGTCCCGCTAACATCCTGCCTCCGCTTTCACTCACACTGCACCTCGATGCCGCTCGCCCTCCCTGCCCTAGCCCTCGTTCCCCGCCCTCTCGTTACCCCGGCATCGCGTTCGCCGCGGTACACGCGCACACTGCCGCTCACCGCAAACACATGGACTCGACCCAGTCCCCGCGCACCGCGATCGTCCCCATCTCCCCATCCCGTCCTTCATCTCCACTCTCGCCTTCTCACCCTCACCCTTCCCTCGTTGTTCCCCGCCCTCGCGTACACCCTCGTGCCGCGCCCACACCACACCAGCGCGAACACGTCGAATCGATTGTAGGCAGCACCAAGCTCACGCTCCCGGTCGCGTTATGCGTGCGCGTCGAGTCCCCGCGCTCCCCTCGTCTCTGCCCTCACCTACCCCCCCTCTCCCTCGTCTTCACCCTCTCTCTCCGAGTGCAGGCCGCCCAAACTCGCACTTGGCAACGCAGCTGCATTATGTACATACGCCTCGAGTCCCCATGCTCTCCCTCGTATCCACCCTCACCTGCCCTGCCTCTCTGTCGGTCCCCGTGGCACCCGCCCGCGCACCACGGCCTCTACCGGTGCCGGGGCTACGCACGTGCACGTAGCTCGGGATCGCGCACCCACCCTCGTCTCATTCATACGCCGCTCGGCATCCCTTTCCTCCCGTAACGTCCGTCCCCTCCCCTTCTCGTCTCCCCCATCCATCCCTTTCCCTTCCCCGAGTCCATACCGCACCGCATGTCCCTCCCTACGGCACCAAACTTGCGCTCTAGGTAACACACACCTGCGTTGTGTGCGTGCGCGCCGAGTCTCGCGCATGCTGCAGCGCTCGGGCCGAGTTTCGTTCGTGCAAACTCGGCGCTGCCGTGTAGTACCCACACTCACACCTTCTCCTTCTTACCTCCTCTCCTCGTCTCCCCATCCCTATCCCTTCCCCAAGTCCATACCGCGCCGCATGTCCCTCCCTACGTAAATCTTGAATATAATTTCTTTGCCGAAGTATCTGTGGGATTTCCGTTAGTCAAGATGGCGTGCAAAGTTTAAGGGAAGCAACTCTTACCTGGAGGGGAATTCGAGCTTAGGTTTGAGGGAGAGTGAAGGACTGGGAACGGCGCGCGCGGGGATTAAAAAACATGAAGCCGTGAACGTAAATCAAGTCAGCGCGGATTCGACGTTGCAACTCTGAAGTAAAGAAAGGTGCGCGCCTTCAATCCAATACAATGCAAACTCGACGAGGCCTTCAATCAATGTGTGCGCGCGCGGATCTAGATTGGCTAGAAAAATCGACCCAACCCGGGGAGGATAATTCTACTTACTTGGTGCGGCGCGGGGACGTGAGTTTTCAATCAGATGTTGGTTGACTGCGACGAATTCAAGGTCAGTTCTTTACAATGAATAACGAATGAATGAAGTGCTTACCTGCACTTCGAACTTCAGGCGGCGTCGCGGTGCCGCTGAGTGAATTCCACGCATAGCTAGATAGCAGGGGTGTTCTGGGGTGCGAGGTGAAGCCGATTAGGTTGAAGGCTTACCTTGGATGGATGGGTTGCGTTGAGTTTGGTTGGCATTGCGGCGAGGATCTAATACTAAGGACATTCGAGTCGGTAAGATGCAGCGGAATGAAGGGAGGAAGGAA
The DNA here is from genome assembly GCA_029378385.1 of Mycena metata. NCBI lineage: Eukaryota > Fungi > Basidiomycota > Agaricomycetes > Agaricales > Mycenaceae > Mycena > Mycena metata. The sequence continues at coordinate 26,185 of JARKIB010000351.1, read as the reverse complement.
TGAAGGAGGGAAGGACTGGCGATGCAATGGAATCGAAGCCATTGGTTGAACATGTGTTGGTTGAATCGAACTTGTTGTCAATGGATCTGGAAGGTAAGTCGGTACCGAAGAAAGGACAATGAATGTGAATGGACTCACGAAAGATTATATAGGGCTTGGGCTGGTCGTTGAACGCGTTCGAACTTCGAAGCGAGGGCAGGAAGTGCAAGGGCTGAAAAGTTAAGGTCAGTTCAACGTGAAAGAAGAAGTAGATGAAATGAAACGAAGACTTACCGGGGTTAAAGATAAGATCGACTTGAACGACGTTGAAACCCGAAGCGTAGGAACGAGTATGAGAGTCTACACCAGCCAAACAACCCAGCGCCTCAACCATTCAACGGTGCTTACGTTGAACCAAGTTTCATTAGGGGGTTTCACACTTGATTATTTGGGCCCAACTTGGGTCCAATTTGATCCCCAATTCGGCCCCAACTCCGTCCCCAACTCGAGTTTTTTTTGTCTCGGGAAGCCGAATGGCACGACCGAATCAAGAAATTGAAGTTGGGACATGAAGTTGGGGTCGAAGCTCCGGAGCCCGATCTCACATCCAACTTCGATCCCAACCCAACTTAGGTCCCAACGTCACCTCAAGTTGGACATCAAGTTGGGACCCAAGTTGGGCTTCAAATAATCAAGTGTGAAACCCCCTATTGTCGGACCCGATCACTTCTGAGTTAAACTCACTCTACTACCCAAAAAGCAGTGAGAATACCTCAACGACAGAATGAATGAACGTACCTCAACTCAATCTAGGTAAACTCGACGGCGGAACAGGTCCCCGAGATGCCCGAGGTCGAGGTCGAGTTCTACGCGAGGAATTACTACTTAGTGAATGTGCGGGTGGAATGTGGTACCACGGACCTATTGAGCGTCGAATGAACGTTCCAAGGCTAGTCTAGATGTTGCTTGAATCGTGTATATAGTAGACTTGAACAGGGAATGGGTGGTTGAAAATATTAGAGATGCAACGGTGAAGCTAACCTAGGATGGTTTGGATGTTGAGGGCGACATTGAGGTCGAGTATCTGTGGATGGGAGGTCAGTGGTGTGTATGTAAGTGAATGGAAGATGAGTGAGAGGAGAGGAACTTACGTCGAAGGTTGAAGTTATGTTGAACGAACGTTGACTTGAGTACTTGAGTCAAGTTCAAGTACTATAGTAGATAAGCTAGTGAATGAATGATGAATGAATACGTGCATCACATACCTATGAACCATCGAAGTAAAGGTCCATGGTGCAGACCCGAGATGAGTTGACTACTATCAAACCACGTTCAGCAAATTGAAGCCAGACCATAGTACCAACATACCTGGCTCAAATGAGCGTAGTACCGCCCCCTGGCAGTTCAACGACGTTGAATCAAGTACTGAATGGCCTTGAACGAAGGTCAGTTCAAATATTATCACAAAGTGAAATGCGGACATACCTGGACTCAAACGGCCATAGTTTCGGTCAATCTGGGCTCAAACACGCGGAAGAGTGTCCTATTGAGGGGATCCCACGATACTGAATGGACCCTTGAAGGCTGAAGCCTTTAACGAAGATCAGTTCAAAAAATTCCTAATAAAGATGGCGGGCATCCCTGCAGTTAAACGGCCATAGGTTCAGCCTCCTAAGGACATAACAATGTGTCTTGAACGCGATTGGACCTCTTGAAGGTATTGAACGACGCTGGACGAAGCGTTGTATGAGGTTCCCAATGCACATTTATTCCGCCGCCACTTTTTTTTGCCAAAATCATCTTTCCGCCACTTTTTCTTGCTTTTCATCCCAATGCCGCCACTTTTCTCTCTGAAGTTGATGTGAAAAAAAAGTGGCGGAAAACTCGACCTCCGCCACTTTTCTTTTCAGTTGGCCGCCACTTTTTTTTTGACACCCGCCACTTTTTTTTTGTTCTCGGATTTAGATGCCGCCACTTTCTTCTCATCTGTGCTATCATTGCGGCCGCCTGCAATTGTGCAGTCACGGCCAGTTGAAGCAGATTCAATCGTCCAAATACAGCCATCACATCAGATGGCTCAAACACGTGATCGCGATTGATCGGTGGTAACCTCCTCCTCGTACTTCCACCTCGTCCTTGGTTATGGGTCTGCCAGCTCTCTATCTGGGTCTTTCCTGTGACCTCTAGCTGGGCTTGCCCTTGGATCCCTCTATCTGAGCTTATCCCGCCTCATAATCCTGGAATCTCTAAGCAGCAATCTTCCTTAAACAAGTTCACCTCCGCCTTTGTGGCATTCCTGGTTTCTCTTTGTGCTCTCTCCTGTCTTGGTAACCCTCTATCTAGGCCTCTCCTGGAATTCTGCTCAGAGCAGTCTGGAGCTTGACTGCTAGTACTGCCTTATCTGGCAAGCACCTTTTAGGCCGTTGCACTCCAATGATTACGCCGCACTCATGACCTCATTCGGAGACACGCGGGTGCTCGTTCAGCCCTTCTGTATCTCCGGATGAGGTCAGATTTCACAGTCATCAAGCCGGTACGTTGACGGACTCCACCCACTTCTTTCCTTATTTGGACTTTGGTGCTATCTCACCGAATTCCTGCTCCAATCCTTAGGTCTTTGCAATGTGACTCTACCCTAGAACGTTCCCCAACCTTATATCAACTCTGTGAGATCGACGAACCCCAAACCCCAACTGCGCCGACACCGTGGCGGCTGGGTGAATTTTCGATATTTCTTGAATTCCTCGCCATCTCACTGAATTTCTGCCCCAATCCTTAGGTCTTCGCGACGAACCTCTACCCTATGACGTTCCCCAACGTAGTATCAACATCTCGAGGCTGGCAAACCCAAATTGGGCCGACACCGTGGCGCCTCATCGCAGGTGGGTGAATCTTTCATATTTCTTGAATTCCTCGTCATCTCACTGAATTTCTGCCCCAATCCTTAGGTCTTTCTGACGAACCTCTACCCTATGACGTTCCCCAACGTAGTATCAACGCCTCGAGGCTGGCAAACCCAAATTGGGCCGACCCATAACCAAGGACGAGGTGGAAGTACGAGGAGGAGGTTACCACCGATCAATCGCGATCACGTGTTTGAGCCATCTGATGTGATGGCTGTATTTGGACGATTGAATCTGCTTCAACTGGCCGTGACTGCACAATTGCAGGCGGCCGCAATGATAGCACAGATGAGAAGAAAGTGGCGGCATCTAAATCCGAGAACAAAAAAAAAGTGGTGGGTATCAAAAAAAAAGTGGCGGCCAACTGAAAAGAAAAGTGGCGGCGGTCGAGTTTTCCGCCACTTTTTTTTCACATCAACTTCAGAGAGAAAAGTGGCGGCATTGGGATGAAAAGCAAGAAAAAGTGGCGGAAAGATGATTTTGGCAAAAAAAAGTGGCGGCGGAATAAATGTGCATTGGGAACCTCATAGCGTTGAAGGTTGAGGATGTTCAAAAAAGACAAGATTGACTTGAACGAGATTGAAATCCGAAACCAAGGAACAGAGCATGAGAGTCTATCAATGCAAATGAAAGCCCACTAGCGCCTCAAATATTGACAGGTATTTACATATTTTTCGCCTCCACTGTATTACGGTGTTCTTACTCCAAGAAGAGCAGATAAGAAACCAAAAAAATGTGTTCATATGTACACAGGCACCAGTACTCGAGAGTAATATATACACTACAATGACTTCTTGGTATCCTTAATTAGCTGCTTAAGCTCTTCCATTTCCCCCTGTTTGCCAAGCTTTTGGTATGTCTTCACCAGATTCTCCATAGCATGGATGGTGTGAGGATGTTTGTCACCCAAGAGTTGTCTTCGTTTCTGAAGCACCTCAACCCCCAGGCCCAATGCTTTGTTCAAGTCACCCAAAGTGTAATGTGTGGATGCAAGGTTGGCCATGGCTCTCAGTGTGTCTGGGTGATCCACACCCAGAAGTTTCCTTCGTTTCTCCAGCACTGGAACCTCGAGCTCCTCTGCTTTCTGGAACTCACTCATTCCATGATATGTTGAGGCAAGATTCCCCATTGCCAACAGTGTGTCTGGGTGATCAGCACCCAGAAGTTTCCTTCGTTTCTCCAGCACTGGAACCTCAAGCTCCTCTGCTTTCTGGAACTCACTCATTCCATGATATGTTGAGGCAAGATTCCCCATTGCCAACAGTGTGTCTGGATGATCTTTTCCTAGAAGTTTCCTGCGTTTCTCCAGCACCAGAACCTCGAGCTCCATTGCTTTCTGCAACTCTCCTAGGTTAGAATATGTTCGGGCAAGATTACCCATGGCAAACAATGTGTCTGGATGATCTTCTCCTAGAAGTTTGGTGCGTTTCTCCAGTACCAGAACCTCGAGCTCCTTTGCTTTCCAGAACTCCCCTAGATCAGAATATGTGGAGGCAAGATTACCCATCACCAATAGTATGTGGGGATGGTCTTCTCCCAGAATTTTTGTGTGTTTCTCCAGCACCAGAACCTCAAGCTCCTTTGCTTTCTGGAACTCTTCTAGCTTATGATATGTACTGGCAAGATTACCCATGGAAAACAATGTGTCTGGATGATCTTCTCCCAGAATCTTTGTGCGTTTCTCCAGCACTAGAACCTTGAGCTTCTTTGCTTTCTGGAACTGACCTAAATCATGATATGTGGAGGCAAGATTATTTATCACAAACAGTGTTTCCAGGTTATCTTCCCCCAGAAAATTGGTGCCTTTCTCCAGCACCAGAACATTGAGATCAATTGCTTTCTGGAACTCTCCTAGCCCCCAATATGTTTGGGCAAGATTTCCCATTGCCAACAGTGTGTTCTGATGATCTTCTCCCAACAGAAGTCGGGACTTTTCTGCAACCTGTTGAGCAATGCCCTGTGCATCTCGGAATTTTCATGCATCATAATATATTGTCCAAAATTCCTTCCTGAAATCAGCTGCTCCATCAGGATTGACACCCTTCAGTAGAACAATGTGAGGTATAAGCCTCACTGAAGCTAGCTGTATCTCATTCTGTGGGATATCTGTAACACACATGCCCAATATAGAGCTCATGCATGACTGAAGGGGTTCTTCATCAGGCAGTGTACTCCGACTCCATGCATGGACCAGCGGATGGATGGAAAACAGGTTTGCCTTTGTATCAAAGCTAATCAGGGAGTAGGCTTTGATCTCGGTGGTGACCTTCAGGAAGTTGAGAGAATTCCATTCCCCAGTGGGTTCAACAAAGTGAGAGAGAAATTCAAGCGGCTCCTGCAATTCCTCCCTAGGTGGTGACCATGACGGGGGCTCATACTTTGAAGCAGTGCTGAACATGTCCTCCGAAATCCCGGTGTAGTGTAGAAAAGAGCAGAGCTGTAATAGAGTTGCTGCAAGGTGACTGAGCTGGTTGAAGCTAATCTGCCATGTTGTGAAGACTGTTTGAGCATAGTCATCATGGGACTGAGCAGCCTTTTCGCTGAGCAGTCTGGCCCGATTACTGTGGTACAGAGCCAAGTACCCTTTGAGGTCTTCAGACTTTGAGATGAATGCACCCGCCTGGATAATGGCAAGGGGCAGATAATACAATTCCTGTAGGGGAGATCAGGCTTCTGTGTATGGTCTTGCTCGAGTATCTGACCTTCACAATTCCAGTTGCAAGTTTGAGGTTTTCTTCCGAGCTCTCTTTGTTTGCCCTTCGAAGTAGCAAGGTGATTGCATCTGCTTCTTCCATGTCTGACACAAGAGTGTGAGCTCCATAACTGCGCAGCTCAGGATTCCGAGAGGTTATTATGATGTTGCCGTGATTGCACCTTGGTAGAAAGCTATTGAGGTTGATTTTTGGGTCATCAGCATTGTCAAAGAACAGGAGCCATCTGGTGTGGTTAGATTGAAGCCACCTCAAGGCAGCTTGTGCAGAGTCACCAACACTCTTGGAGACAGCTATACTCTTCAAACCCGTTTCAATTGTGTCAACTTTGCCAGTGTCCACAAGAAAGACATCAGAGAAGCTGAAAAATAGATTCAGTGGCACTTTATTTTAATGGTAAATCAAGCAACCTTGATTGTTCAATGAACTTGAGAGCAATCTGTGTCTTTCCAGCCCCGCCAAGGCCATATAGTACATAGATGTGTTGGTTTCCTGAGTCTGTATCGAAGAATTGATGCATCTTGTCCAAGATTGCCTGTCTGCCTTGAAAGATCCTGGATGGAGGAGGACAATTGTTGATATTTTGAACTGCTTTCACCACAGCAAAACCTAAAAATATCAAGTTCTAACATAATGTAACAGACAAAAAGACCTACTGGGGGCTGTTACAATGGCGTGGATCTCATCAACCTTGAAGTTGGTCTCAACAATTGCCATCAGCTAAGATTTAATTACATAAAAACACTGCAGCGGATTTAAAGGAACCTTACCTTCAGTTTAGAACATACTCCTTGGATCTGTGTCTGATACCCCGCAATCTCGTCTGTGAGGCTGCTTGACTTTAGGAATTCCTTGACTCGTCCGCGAAAGCCTTTGGATTGGTCCTGCAAATTCCGGATTGCAAGGATTACTGCCTCGAGGTAGCTGGAATAGCTTAGAAACAAGAAACATACGACACAAAGATTACCGCACCTTTCAAGTTCCTCACACAGGCCTTTGAACTTGACGGCAGCAGTATTCCCATGGGCTAGGATCTGGTCATGCAGAATAGTAATAATTTCCGTGCTACTGCTGCACAGCTCTTCCAGGTCCTCGCGATTCTTCTTCACTGTCTGCAACAACATATATCGGAAGTCATTCAATTTAGATGCTCACAGACACACCACAACTGTCTCCAAAAGAATCAACACAGTCCCAGAGACTCCCTTGATGTAGGGAAACGGGGCACATTCCGCTGCCGCCGTAATGGTCTTTGCGGTGAGGATCGCAGGTGCCAGCCAATCTGACTTTGATTTGGACGGAGCCTTGAATGGGCGCAAAGTTGTTCCTCCTGTTGTGGGAGGTGCTGGGGTTCCAGAGGTGGGGAGAGATGTGGTAGACATGATTGAGGACAAGGACGGAGACAACGAGGCTGGTGCACTGCTTCCACAGCTTCGTTCGAATCAGATTGATACCACTGTCAGTTCAAAAATAAAAAAGATCATGTGGCATGCCTCGCCATGGTTCAGAACGGTTCATCTCGCTAATTTTTTTCCCATGGGCTCATCGAAGATCAAGTGTGCACCATACGCTAGGCTGTTGCCCCGTTTGATTATTTTGATATATGGGTAAGTTGTAAAGTTGTGGTTACACTGAAAGGAAATCGAACACGTCTAAAGTTGTTGGAAGGTACAGTCACACAGAGGTTCGGCCAGAGCAGGATATAAGCACGAGGTAGGTGGGGTACAAGTGCGATGGGGGAGCTAGTCTAGACGGTGATACGAGTCCAAAGGAATATATATAGGGAGATCGGGAGGCGCAGTAAAGTAGACGGAGAGGGGTAACGCCAGGACGACGCGTGACAGGCCCGCATTTCAACAAAAGTAAGATAATGTATGTCCCCACGGCTAAATAAACCTTCAGGGCAAGTGAGCTCTAAGGATCTATTAGCCTCTAGACGGAATTTCGTGAATTGTGGGTTGAGGGCACAAGGGGCGGGTGATGTGATGATTACCTAATGTGCCTTCTCTTGCCGTTTGCCATGTCTCTTTAGCGACTCGACTCGAAAACGCACAAATGTCCGCAGGTTAGTGTAAGCCTGTATTCAATGCACACTCATCAAGTTTGACTCCAAGTCTCCTCACTTTTCACTTGCCGTTCTGCTCTCTGCAATCCTCGACGACTTACAGTGGTGCCTGCTGCCAGCACACTCTCCTCTCTAAGCAGCTATCACGGCAACATCGGCCGTGCAACACGCCAACTTCCGAGTCAAGCCCTCAACGACGCCAACGCTGGCAACGACCCTACTCGGCCAAGTGCGGCGCTGACATACGGGTACAAGGTGCGTGTCCGCTACCATCCGGCCTTCGCTTTGACTCACACTGCACCTCGATGCCGCTCGCCCTCCCTGCCCTAGCCCTCGTTCCCCGCCCTCTCGTTCCCCCGCCATCGCGTCCCCCGCAGTACACGCGCACACCGCCGCCCATCGCACACACGCGACTCGGCCCCATCCCCCTCTCTCCACTCTCACCCTTCCCACCGTCCCTCCCTCACCCTTCCCTGCCCTCGCATACACCGTCGTGCCGCGCCCACACCGCACCAGCGCGCACACCGTCGAGTCAAGCGCAGGCAGCACCGAACTCATGCTCGGGCAACGCAGCTGTGTTATGTACGTGCGCGTCGGGTCCCCGCGCTCTCCCTCGTCTCCACCCTCACCCACCCCACCTCTCCCTTGTCTCCTGTCTCCACCCTCACTCACCCCACCGCTCCCTCGTTCCCCGTCGCACCCGCCCGCGCACCGCGGCCTCTACCGGTGACGGGACTACGCACGGGATAGACCAGACCAGGAGCATCCACACATTCGCAAACCAGACACATTCGATGCAAATCTGACACATAGCATTGAATGTGTCTGTTTTGATGGGATCAGTTTGGCGGCCGTCATTCGGCGGAATCTGTGCCGAATGTTGCCGGTTAAGGTTCGGGTTCGGGTAGCGGTTTGGGTTAGAGGTTAGGGTGGTTAGGGTTTTGGTTAGGGGTTCTGGTTAGAGGTTTGGTTAGGGTTCTGGTTAGTGGTTAGGGTTTTGTTAGTGTCAGGGTCAGGGAATATTGTAAATGCGTGGGCGAAAGGACTTGTGTGTGTGGATTTCCGAGATTGATGGCCGATCAGTGCGGTCAACGCCCGCACAACTCAAACCAGACACATTCGCCAATGTGTCTGCTTTGCGAATGTGTGTATGCTCCTGGTTTCGTACATCCCCGACTACGCACACGCACGCAGCTCGGGATCGCGCGCACCTACACTCGTCTCGTTTATGCGCGGCTCGGCATCCCCTTCCTCCCGTACCGTCCGTTCCCTCACCTCCTCGCCTCCCCCATCCATCCCTTTCCCTTCCCCGAGTCCATACCGCACTGCATATCCCTCCCTACGGCACCAAACTTGCGTTATGTGCGCGCGCGCCGAGTCCCGCGCACGCTGCACCGCTCGGCCCGAATTTCGCGGACTCGGCTTCGCGCAAACTCGGCGCGTGCGCGGGGCGCTGCCGTGTAGTACCCACACTCACCCCACACCTTCTCCCTCTCCCCTTCCCTCCTCGTCTCCCCCATCCATCCCTTCCCCTTCCCCGAGTCCGTACCGCCCGCCATGTCCCTCGCTACGTAAATCTTGAATATAATCTATTTGCCGAATTATCTGTGGGATTTCCGTGAATCAAGAATCAAGATGGCGCGCAAAGTCCAAGGGAAGCAAGTCTTACCTGGAAGGGAATTCGAGTTTAGGTTCGAGGGAGATTGAAGGACTGGTGACGGCGTGCGCGAGGATTCAAACACATGAAGCTGTGAACGCAAATCAGTCAGCGCGGATTCAACGTTAGTAAAGAGAGGTGCGTGCCTTCGATCCAATACAATGCACACTCGACGAGGCTTCGAATCGATCTGCGTGCGCGCAGATCTAGATTGGCTAGAAAAATCGAGCCAACTCGAGGAGGGCAATTCTACTTACTTGGTGCGGCGCGGGGACGGGGGTTTAATCAAATAGAGCTGATGTTGACTGCGACGAACGACTTCAAGGCCAATTCTCTGCAATATAATAACTAACGAATAAAGTAAGTTATATACTCACCTGGCACTGAACTCAAGGCAGCACACCGCTGAATGAATTCCACACAGCTATAGCAAGGGTGTTCTGAAGGAGGTCAGCGATGCAATGAATGAAACGAATTAGGCTGAAAGGCTTACCTTGGATGGATAGGTGTTGAGTTGGGTATGGTTGACATTGCAGCGCGGCGCAGGGTCCAATATTGAGAACATTGAAATGAGTAAAGTGCAGTGAAATTGAATGAAGGACTCATAATGCAATAGGTAAGTAAATGAACCGAAGCCAGGGTGTTGAATTGAACTTGGTTGGATCTGAAAGGTAAGTCGGCCCAAGAATTGTCAATGAATATGGCCTCACGAAAGATTATATATGCTTGAACTGGTCCGGTCGGTGAACGCTTTCGAACTTCGAAGCGAGGGCAGGAGTTGAAGGGCTGAAAAGTTAGGGTCAGTTCAACGCGGAAGAAGAAGTAGATGAAATGAAGTGAAGACTTACCGGTCAGTCAAACCGTTCCAGTGCCTCAAACATTCAACGGCACTTACGTTCGAGTCGGACCCAAGGTGCCTTGACCACTTCGAACGCAATCTACTACACAAAAAACAATCAGAATACCTCAACGACAGAATGACCATACTTCAACTCGAAATGCACGAGGGCGGGACGCATCCCCGAGATGCCCGAGGTCGGGTCCTACTCGAGGAATTACTAATTAGTGAATGTGCGGGTGGAATGTGGTACCACGGACCTATTGAGTGTTGAATGAACGTTCCAAGGCGTCTAGATGTTGCTTGAGTCGTGTATACAGTAGAATTGAACGAGGAATGGGTAGTTGACAATATTAGAGATGTAACGATGAAGCTTACCTCGAGTCAAATGAAGGTGGTTTGGATGTTGAGGGTGAGAATGAGATTGAGGTCGAGCATCTGTGGATGAGAGGTCAGTGGTATGTATGCAAGTGAATGGAAGATGAGTGAGAGGAAGGAACTTACGTCGAAGGTTGAAGTCATGTTGAAGTTATGTTGAACGAACATTGACTTGAGTGCTTGAGGCAAGTTCAAGTACTGTGGTAGATAAGTCAATGAATGAATGATAAATTAATACTTGCATCACATACCTATGAACTATCGAAGCAAAGGTCCATGGTACGGACATCGAGATGAATTGAATACATACTATCAAACCACGTTCATAGTACCGATATACCTGGCTTCAAACGAGCATAGTAACGCCCTCTGGCAGGTTAACGACGTCGAATTGAATCAAGTCTCGAAGGTCGAAGGCGTTGAAGGAAAGTCAGTTCAAATATTATCACAAAATTAAATGCCAGATACCTGGACCCAAACGTCCATGGTTTCGGTCAATCTGGGCTCAAACACGCGTAAGAGCGCCCCATGGCGGAGATTTAGCGATGCCCAATGAACCCTGGCCTTCAACGAAGGTCAGTTCAAAAAATTTCTAATAAAACATGGCGGGCGTACCTACAGTTAAACTGCCATAGGTTCGGCCTCCCAGGGAAAGAACAACGTGTCTTGACCGCGAGCGGACATGGGGACGCCCTCTTGGAGGCATTGAACGATGCTGAACGAAGCGTTGAAGGTTGAGGATGTTCAAAAACAAGATTGACGGGAATGACATTGAAATCCGAAGCCAAGGAACAAAGCATGAGAGTCTATCAATGCAAATGAAAGCCCACCACTGGCAGCGCCTCAAATATTGAAAGGTATTTACGTGATTTTCGCCACCACTGTATTACAGTGTTCTTCTCTAAGAAGAGTAGATAAGAAACCAAAAAATTGTGTTCATATGTACACGGACACCAGTACTTGAGAGTAATATATACACTACGATGACTTCTTGGTATCCTCAATTAGCTGCTCAAGCTCTTCCATTTCCTCCTGTTTGCCAAGCTTTTGGTACGTCTTCACCAGATCCTCCATATCAAGGATGGTGTCAGGATGTTTGTCACCCAAGAGTTGTCTTCGCTTCTGAAGCACCTCAACCTGCAGGCCCAATGCTTTGTTCAAGTCACCCAAAGTGTAATGTGTGACTGCCAGGTTGGCCATGGCTCTCAGTGTGTCCGGGTGATCCACACCCAGAAGTTTCCTTCGTTTCTCCAGCACTGGAACCTCGAGCTCCTCTGCTTTTTGGAACTCGTCCAGACTAAAATATGTAGTAGCAAGATTACCCATGGTAAACACTGTGTCTGGATGATCTTCTCCTAGAAGTTTGGTGCGTTTCTCCAGCACCAGAACCTCGAGCTCCATTGCTTTCTGCAACTTTCCTAGCTTATAATATGTAGTGGCAAGATTACCCATGGCAAACAATGTGTCTAGATGATCTTTCCCCAGAAGTTTAGTGTGTTTCTCCAGTACCAGAACCTTGAGCTTCTTTGCTTTCTGGAACTGACCTAGATCATGATATGTGGAGGCAAGATTACTCATGGCAAGCAATGTGTCTGGATGATCTTCTCCTAGCAGTTTGGTGTGTTTCTCTAGTACCAGAACCTCAAGCTCCATTGCTTTCTGGAACTCTCCTAGCTTATAATATGCAGTAGCAAGAATACCCATCGCCGATAGTGTGTGTGGATGTTCATCCCCAAAAAGGAATTTGGACTTTTCGAGAATCTGTTCAGCAATAGCTTGTGCATCTTTGAACTTTCCTGTATAGTAGTATATTTGCCAAAATGCCCTCCTGAAGTCAGCTACTCTATCAGGGTTGGCATATTTCAGTAAAACAATGTGAGGTATAAGCTGCACTGAGGCTAGTTCTATCTCATTGTATGGGATCTCTGTAATACACATGCCCAATATAGAGCTCATGCATGACCGAAGTGGTTCTTCATCAAGAAGTGTACTCCGACTCCATGCATGGACCAGTGGATGGATGGAAAACAGCTTTGTTTTTGTGTCAAGGCTGATCAGTGAGTAAGCCTTAATCTCATTGGTGACATCCAGGAACTGAAGAGAATTCCATTCCCCTGTGGGTTCAACAAAGTGAGAGAGAAATTCAAGTGGCTCCTGCAATTCCTCCCTAGGTGGTGACCATGACCGGGGCTCATACTTTAAGGCAGTGCTGAACATGTCCTCCGAGATACCAGTGTAGTGTAGAAACGAGCAGAGCTGTAATAAGGTTGCTGCAAGGTGGCTGAGCTGGTTGAAGCTAATCTGCCATGTTGTGAAGACTGTTTGAGCATAGTCATCATGGGACTGAGCAGCCTTTTCACTGAGCAGTCTGGCTCGATTATGGAGGTACAAAGCCAAGTACCCTTCGAAGTCTTCAGACTTTGAGATGAATGCACCGGCCTGGATAATTGCAAGGGGCAGGTAATACAGTTCCTGTAGGGGAGATCAGATGTCTGTGTATGGTCTTGTTCGAGTATTTAACCTTTACAATTTCAGTCGCAAGTTTGAGGTTTTCCTCAGAGCTCTCTATGTTTGCCCTTCGAAGTAGCAGAGTGGTTGCATCTGCTCCTTCCATGTCTGACACAAGAGTGTGAGCTCCATAATTCCGCAAGTCAGGATTCCGAGAGGTTATTATGATGTTGCCGTGATTGCACCTTGGTAGATAGTTATGTAGGTTGATTTTTGGGTCATCAGCATTGTCGAAGAACACAAGCCATTTGTTGTGGTTAGATTGAAGCCACCTCAAGGCATCTTGTGCAGAGTCACCAACACTCTTGGAGACAACTATACTTTTCAAACCCGTTTCAATTGTGTCAACTTTGCTAGTGTCCACAAGAAAGACATCAGAGAAGCTGAGAAATAAATTTAGTGCTACTTTAGTCTGATTGACCAAATGGGGCAACCTTGATTGTTCAATGAACTTCAGAGCGATTTGTGTCTTTCCGGCCCCGCCAAGGCCATATAGGACATAGATGTGTTGTTCCCCTGAATCTGTATTGAAAAATAGATGCATCTTGTCCAAGATTGCCTGTCTGCCTTGAAAAATCCTGGATGGAGGAGGGCAATTGTTGATATTCTGAACTGCTTTCACCACGGCAAAACCTAGAAATATATATCAAGCTTCAACATAAGGCAAGGAATCAAAGACCTACTGGGTGCTGTTATAATGGCATGCATCTCATCAACTTTGAAGTTGGTCTCAACAATGGCCATCAGCTAGGATTCAATCAGATGAAAACATTGTAGCAGATTTGAGGAGTCTTACCTTCAGTTTAGAACACACTCCTTGGATCTGTGTCTGATACCCCGCAATCTCATCTGTGAGGTTGCTTGCCTTCAGGAATTCCTTGACTCGTCCCCGAAAGCCTTTGGATTGGTCCTGCAAATTCCGGATTGCAAGAATTACCGCTTTGAGATAACTGGAATGGCTTAGAAACCAGAAACATACAATGCAAAGATTACCGCACCTTTCAAGTTCCCCACAAAGGCCTTTGAACTTGATGGCAGCGGTATCCCCGTGGGCTAAAATCTGGTCATGTAGAATTGTTATAATTTCGGTGGCACTATTGCACAGCTCTTCAAGGTCCTCGCGATTCTTCTTGACTGTCTGTAACCCAGTTATATCGGAAGTCATTCGATTTAGATGCTTTCAGACGCACCACAACTGTCTCCAAAAGAATCAACACAGTCCCAGAGACTCCCTTGATGTAGGGAAACGGGGCACATTCCGCTGCCGCCGTAATGGTCTTTGCGGTGAGGATCGCAGGTGCCAGCCAATCTGACTTTGATTTGGGTGGAGCCTTGAATGGGCGCAGAGTTGTTCCTCCTGTTGTAGGAGGTGCTGGGGATCTAGAGGTGGGGAGAGATGTGGTAGACATGATTGAGGACAAGGACGGAGACAACGAGGCTTGCACTGCTTCCACAGCTTGGTTCGAATCAGATTGATATCGCTGTCAGTTCAAAAATAAATCTTCTATATAATAATATGAAGCGGGGAGTCATAGAAGATTCTAAATGGAACATCAAATTTCCCATGTCCAAGTCCACGGGCCGCCCAACCCCCGACCGGTGTTTTCACGGAGTTGAACCAAGCACGAACCAAGTTGCGCTCAAGAACACAGCTCGAGTCTTGTTCTTTTTCAGTCTCGAAAACCCGACGCAATCAGAGTTTAAAATGGCAAATTGAACCCCCATTTTGGGAGTCAAGGGAAAAACTTGAAGGAAATCAGAGAACTTGAAGTTCCACTTCCGGGTCCAACGAGAACTCCAACATTCGACACAATTTCCAGGCAGAAGTGACCCTGGCAGTTCAATCTGACAGGTGGACATTGGGTGGCCACGGTGACAAGTACAATCATGATTTGAACGCGGAACACATGGTCATACTGTACTGAACTTGAGAGCGAGGAAAGAGGATGGCAGAGGAGATCGAAAGTGGGCTACAGGGTGGAAAAATAAATGAGAGTGGAGGAGAGGAGGATATTCAAGTTGGAGTCGACGAGGACGACAGTCCCGAGAGGTGGGCTAGGGAATTGGGACCGGAGAGGCCGCGACTCGCGAGGAAGGCATTGATTTGGAAAGCTTGGAAAGGGCACCCGGGGGGAAGGGTACCATAACGGGCGGGAAAGTGGGAGCTAGAGGGTCACTGGAGAGTTGGGCGGGGAGCTGAAAAGGGAACCAGAGGGCAAGGTTTGAATGGGTAACAGGGGAGGCGTAGAATGGGGAAAAGAATCAAGGCAGTAGAGTAAATTGTATGCCGTGGATTTATTCACGGGCCACAGCTAGTGGTTGACTTCCCATAACGCATAAGCAATTATTTGGAATATTTTCTGCCGTTCTGGGACAAGTCCGAGACAGCTGTCAGGACCCCATCGGACTTGGATCTGAGTAGTATCGTTCCCAGACCCTCTTGTAGAATATAATCTGGTTGAATAAAATGGATTTGGCTGTATCGCCGAGCGGCATCCAGCGGCTTGACCAGATTGATCATCACTCGTTATCATCGATGACGGTTTGCCGCACTGAGAACTTCAAGTCTTGCACCAAGACATCATCTCCCCCGTTCGCCCAACGTCGTCAACCCAACCTTCCGACCCTGCAGCGCAAAATCAATGTCTCCCCTCGATTCGGTGCATCTTTCGCCACAAATGGTTGAAAATCCACCGTCGTCAGCACCGGGTCCAATAGAGGTGACCTTGGCGTTGGATAGCTTGAATTTGGCGTTGGAATAGCTCGAATTGCACGTTGCAGGACGTTTGCACATGGATTGCTGCCAACCATCCAGCTTGACGTCACTCAGCTTGCCAGCATAAAGGCCTAGCGGGAGGTTGGTGTTTCTTCGTTCGAGTTTTCCCCTCGTTCATCCCGCTCATTCCTTTTCGTTTCCTCTATGTCAGATCCAACTGCTTCTTCTTTCTCCCAAACACCTGAGTTCCACTACGACGCCGCCGGGAAGCCTTGGTACCGCGACGGCAATGGGACATGGGTTCCAGCGACCATGGTATGTTTCCGTTTCTTTTCAGTCAATTTAACTGATGCATATTGCTTCAGGCTCCGCCGCGGGCTCCCCAATTGGTATGTATTCCATGTACATTCAATGTTGCTATTGCTGACATCACTCTTCAGCCGTCTCCTGTTTTCAATGCGACTCCTTCCGCTCCGGCTAGAGACCAGGTGCGTACCTTGAACCTTCTCCATTCCGGCTTGTAGGACTTAGTTTTCTGCAGTACAATTTCTCCGCCACCTTCGCCCCTCCTGCCCCGCCTCCTGGGCCGCTCATTGACCCTCGGCTCATGCCATTGTGTGCCGAGGACGACGACAATGACGACGAGGGCTTTGATGCTGCCGCAGTCGCCAGGTCGCACGGTCTCAAGCCAGCCTTCAAAGTCGGTGGTGTTCGCCAAGTGGAGAAGTGCAAGAAACGTGCACACGTCTCCGACAGCGACAGCAACAGCGACGACGCACCAGCAGCCAAGCGCCCAGGACGTCCGAAGGGCTCCTCCAACTTCAACGAAGCTGACACCACCTGTGCCCTCGACCTAGTTGAGAAAAAATGTCCGATGGGTGCAAAGGGGTGGAAGTCGGTCGCTCGTTCATTCAACAAGTGGGCCAAGAAATCGAATCGGCCTACACGCGATGAGAAGTCTTTACAGGCAAAGTACAAAGGGGTGCATCGCTGTGCTGTATTATTATTTCCTTCCCTGATTCACCATGTAGCTCCTCCGCAGTAAAAAACCGACTGGCTCCGGTCGCTGTCCTCCCGAGATCAAGCGCGCCCTTCGCATCAAGCAGCTCATCTCCGAGCGCGCCGGCACTCGGGAGGTCAGCGATGGTGCCGTGTCCGACGACAACAACACTGGTGCCTCTTCGGACTCGAGCGTTGAGGTTCTGGGCTCCAAGAAGGCAGCGAAAGTTCACACCGCTATCGCCCGCCGTGCCCCTAGCCCTCCCCTCCGTCGCAACCCTCGGTTGAACGCTCCCGAGCTCGTCGGCCACCTCGCGAAGGCATTCGACCCCGAGGTGCAGCAGGCCCGCGATGAGGAGCGGTCCCAGCGCTCCTTCCAGCTGGCGCAATTCAACAGCATCTCCGCCCAATTGCACGACGCGCAGGCTGCCACTGAGAGCCTGCGCACTCAGCTCCTCTCAATGCAAAACCGCTCCCATGAGGTCGAGCGTGCACGCGATCTCGCCGAATTCAAACTCCAACTGTTGGAGCAGCGCACTGTCGTCTCTCAACCCCAGCCCCAGCCCCAGCCGCGCCAGAGTCGACAAGGATGGTACAAGGAGCACCACCCTGACCTAATCCGCGTCGATGGGAAGGTTCGCTGTGAGCGAATTTATCCTGATGGTGGTGCTTGTACTGAATGGATCTCAGACCCATCCGACGACGAGAAAGAGAACTGGCCACCTTATGGTTACCCCCGGTCCTCCTCCCCTTTATTGTCATCGTCGCCTGACCGATCCACCAACCCATCCGACGTCCCGATTGCCGGCCCTTCATCTGCCGGTGCTGGTTCCTCAACTGACGGTGCTGTCAACGAAGCGGCGTAGAAGGTAGTACTACATCTGAACATTTTCTGTCGCACTCTTTTTGGACTTGATACAACTACGTACACTCGCTAATGTCTCGTACTCTTCTTGGACTCCGATACAACATACGTACGCTCCTTACTGTCTCGTACTCTTCTTGGCCTTTTACAACCATATACATGCCTTAATGTCCCGCTTCTCCACAGACATCTTAGAGTACTTATAGCCACTAATTGTGTGTACACATCAATAAAGTTCTACATTGGCTCGTAAACAGCAATATTGTGAAATCGTGCTACTCGATCAGAACGCCTCTGCTCTCCGAACATCATATTCCCGAAGTCCATCCAAACTCGCTCATCCTCCTGTGTTTGTTTCCAAAGGGGCATATAGACACTGCGGATTTGGTTGATGCCTACCAGCTCCGCACGCAAGTTGTTCAGGCGAACACAAATTTCAAGTAGATCTGCACGCTCCGCATCACGACCGATCTCCAACGGGATTCACAAGCGTCCAAAAGAACCTTGCAGGCCTCGCATCCCCCACTCTGCCGTCTGGCGGTAGGAAAGCAATTCACGGTCAAATGCAACTCGTTCTTCAATTTCGTCCATCGTGCCCTCCATGCGTTGCCCAGTTTTGATTGGGGCTCGGATTTTGCCCTTGATTTGGTGCGCTCCACGAGGAAAGGCAGTGTCGGCGACAAGATAGAAGCCATCGGGTGTGCGCGTTCGAAGCTTCTCGTAGATGGATCGGGTGACGCGCGAATCGTGCCAACTCCCAGGAGCATTGAGGTTCGCGGCAATTATGGTCCCTGTGCGACAGTTAGTACAAGATGACTGTGGGAGGAAAACAATACTCTATTACCTTTCGGCGAGAAAACCAGCACAGAGCTCACATAATGGTCACACAACCACCCATTGTAAGTCGCGTTCTCAATCTCTTCGTCCGAGGAGGTCTGACAGATGAGATTTAACCCATCAATGCTCGCAAAAGCCCCGGTTAAGCGAGGATGGCGCTCAATGATGAGTTCATTGTAAGCACCAAACTCGTCGTCGTGGTCTGGCCACTCTACGCTGGCGGCCGGCATCGTCCGGAGTGTGGCGAGGAGGATTTCCAGGCCAAATGTGATGTAACGGGACACGGTGGTCGGTATGAGCGCGAAAACCTGCTGCAGAGTGATCTCGCGCATCGTCAAGTTTAAATAGTGAAGCAGGAGACCAAGGGCCCCTGACGCATCGAGAGATCGCGCGTTTGGACGCGTCGCCGTGCCTCGCCCATCAGCACGGGGAATCGGTGTGGTGGTCCACGCGACGTTGAATCCGGCAGCAAGGATTGTATTGAAACTCGCGACGTCAAAGCCCATCGTTGTGATGTAGGCTCGGTCATTCCGGCGCCAATACAAAATCTGCCAAGGAGTGGCTCCCCGGGGATTTCGAAGTAATTGACGTCGGCAGAGGTAGAGACGAGTACGCCTTCGTCGTTCCACGATGACGCCAAGTAAAAGTACGGCCACGGCGGTCCCGGCCATCACCTGTTCTTCCTCTATTTCGTCGTCCTCGAGGTCCTGGAGTTGTTGCTGAAGGAAAGACGCGTCAAAGTTCATTGTGCAGAGGTGGCGAGATGGTGGTGGAAGGCAGGACGTGTTGTTTATGTCACACGTGTTGTTTAGGCAGATAAGATATGAAATATATAATCTACGCGCTACGGGAACCCGAGGCGATTAAACAACTCAGGAATAAACACGATGCCGACATCGTTGGCACCGCTCAAATAGTACAAAAAAATGTCTATGCGTTATGGGAAGTCAACCAGTAAATAAATAAATAAAAAAGGGTCATGCGGCTAGTTGGTTGAGAACAGTTCACATCTCGTTAAATTTCCACGAGCTCATCGGAGATCAAGTGAATATGCACCATACACTACCCTGTTTGATATACCAGTGCGTTCGAAGGCTGTGAAGTTCAACCGGCGGAGGTGATCCTGTCGGCGCCGCTCAACACGTTTGTTGTGGGTAGGGTTCGGCCCAGAGATATGCATCGCCGAGTCGGCAGGAGTCGGCAGCGGGGCGGCATTCTGGCTTTTTGGGTGCGATATTGCATAGACGTGGGATGATACAGGCATTGAGTTATACAGGTTTCACAGCTCCACACTTCCCTGAGCTAGTTAGATTCTTGAGTGCGACGGCTTGTCGTGGCCGTTCGGGAGTATCGCCGAAGCGGGGATTTGTTTTCTGCCGAACTGTATGTCTTCGAAGCAGTGAAGTCCACCTTGAATTCCGAGTGGTTTTGCGCCTTTTCAGAGAGATATAGACACGTAGACGCACCGGCAGTTGCATTGGTTAGTTCCACGTTTATTTTTGTTGGGCGTCGATGTCGATGCCAGTCACAAATGACATGACGGTGGTTGTGCTAAATTACTTGTTTGCCATGACCAATGGTGCCTAGAGTCGATTGAGAGATACCGCCCACCGTGGCTTCAACACAATGTTCTCATTGGTGTCACGAGATGGAAGTCGAAGGAGGTCAATCGTGTGGTCAAATAAGTGTCAAATATTTTTACTGTTAAGGTCTGTTGAAAGCGCCCAAGGCCCTGTTAGCCTCTAGAGAAATTGTGGGTTGAGGTTGGGTTGAGGGCAGAGGACAAGGGGCGGATGATGTGATGTGTGATTACCTAACGTGCCTTCCCTTACCGTTTGACTCGACTACAAATGTCGCCTCAAGTTGGCCTCAAGTCTTCTCACTTCTTTTCACTGCGATCATCGTCGACTTGCACTGGCGCCTGGTGGCCGCACACTCCGCTCTCTAAGCAGCTAACGTGCCTTCGCCCTCAATGACGCCGTGGCAACGACTCTACTCGTGCGCTGACATACGGGATACAAGGTGTGTCCCGCGACCATCCCTGCCTCCGCTCTCACTCACACTCCACCTCCGCCTTCTCGTCCCCCTGCCATCGCGTCCGCCGCGGTACATGCGCACACCGCCGCCCATTGCACACACGCGCTCGACCCAGTCCCCATCTCCCCATCCCCCTCTCTCCACTCTCACCCTTCCCTGCCCTCGCATACACCGTCGTGCCGCGCCCACACGTCTCCAGCAGCGCCCACACCGTTGAGTCAAGTGCAGGCAACACCGAACTCGCGCTGCGGTAATGCAGCTACGTTGTGTGTGCACGTCGAGACCCCATGCTCTCCCTCGTTTCCCTCACCCTCACCCTCCCCATCATTCCCTCCCTCACCCTTCCCTCGTCGTTCCCCGCCCTCGCGTACACGATCGCGCCACACCCACACCGCACCAGCGCGCACACCGTCGAGTCAAGTGCAGGCAGCACCAAACTTGCATTCGGCTAACGCAGCTGCGTTGTGTGCGTGTGCGCCGAGTCCCCGCTCTCCCTTGACTCCACCCTCACCTACCCCACCTCTCCCTCGTCTCCACCCTCACCCGCCCCGCCTCTTCCTTGTTCCCCGTGGCATCCACACCGTCGATTACAGACGGCACCAAACTCGCGCTCAGGTACCGCAGCTGCGTTGTGCGCATGCGCGCCGAGTCCCTGCGCACGCTGCAGCGCTCGGGCCGAGTTTCGCGCAGACTCGGCTTCGTGCAAACTCGGTGTGTGCGCGTGCCGCTGCCGTGTAGTACCCACACCCACCCACACCTTCTCCCTCTTCCCTCCCTCCTCGTCTCCCCAATCCATTCATCCCTTCCCCTTCCCCGAGTCCGTACCGCCCGCCATGTCCCTCCCTACGTAAATCTTGAATATAATCTATTTGCCGAACTATCTGTGGGATTTCCGTTAGTCAAGGTCAAGATTGCGCGCAAGGTTCGAGGGAAGCAAGGCTTACTTACCTGGAGGGGAATCTGAGCTTAGGTTTGAGGGATATTGAAGGCCTCGTTACGGCGCGCGCGGGATTCAAAAACATGAAGCTGCGAACGCAAATCAAGTCAGTAGCGGATTCAACGTTAGTAAAGACAGGTGCGTGCCTTCGATCCAATACAACGCAAACTCAACGAGGCCTTGAATCGATGTGTGCGGGTGCGCGGCCACAAAAATCGAGCCAAGTGGGATTCAATCCCGGGAGGGCAATACTACTACTTGCTTGGTGCTGCGCGGGGACGGGGGTTTAATCAAATAGAGTTGATGTTGATTGCGATGAACGAATTCAAGGTCCAAGCAATACTGCTACTAATACTCCTTCAAGTTGGTGCGGCGCGAGGAGGTGGGTTTAATCAAATAGAGTTGATGTTGACTGCGACGAATTCAACGTCAGTTCCTTATCATGAATAACGAATAAAGCACGTTACTTACCTGGCACCTGGCACTTTGAACTCAAGGCAGCACACCACTGAGTTAATTCTACGCACTCACAGAGCTGAATAAGAGGGGTGTTCTGGGTGAGCGAGGTGAAGCCGATGAGGATGAAAGCCTACCTTGGATGGATAGGTTCGCGTTGAGTTGGGTTGAAATCGGTGCGGAATTCAACATTCAAGTCAGTGAAATGCTGTGAAAATTAAACGGATGAAGGAAGGACTCACGATGCAATAGGTAAGTAAGTGCCGAAGCCGTTAGTTGAACGGGTGTTGGTTGAATTGAACTTGGTTGGATCTGGATATCGAAGAATTGACAATGAATGTGAATGAACTCACGAAAGATTATATATGCTTGAACTGGTCCGGTCGGTGAACGCTTTCGAACTTCGAAGCGAGGGCAGGAGTTGAAGGGCTGAAAAGTTAGGGTCAGTTCAACGCGGAAGAAGAAGTAGTGTCGGAAAAATCGAATTTGAGTGATCAGCTCTGCTCAAGGGTTATAAGTGATTTCTGAACATTATCAGCCTGACGCATCCTGATCAGGTTCTGTCAGGACGACCTGACCGACATTATCAGGTCGCTTCAGCACCCCGTCAGGCTGATTAGGTTCAGAAATTACTTATAACCCCTGATAAGTACCTGATCAGGCAAATTCGATTTTTCCGACAAGATGAAGTGAAGTGAAGACTTACCGGAGGTTAAAGACAAGATTGACTTGAACGACGTCGAAACTCGAAGCATATGAGAGTCTATACAAGTGAAAGACCAGTCAAACAACCCAGCGCCCACCTAATGTGCCCACCTAACCCCTCTAGTTAGAGAGGGAAGGGGGGTGTTCCCTCTCTAACTAGAGGGGATAAGGCGAATTCACGGGAATCCCCTATATCCCCCGTGTGGGGACTTAGGGGATTGCCCAAGGCCGTCCACCAACTACGGTGGGTGGTGGCCACTGCCTTTACGGAGGCCACCGCCCTCCCCGCCGCCCTCCCCGCCGTCCTCCCCGCTGTCTTCATCGCCTATCGGCGCCGCCATCGTCACCGCCCGCTCCGTTCCCAGCGCCGCTGCCATCACGGGTGCGCGCCGCCATCAAACCACCTCCCCATCACATCACCCATCAACAACACGTCCCGCACGTCACACCGCCACTCCCGCACATCACCCCGACGCCCCCGCCCGCCGTCCCGACCCCCGACCTCGAATTTCTCAAAAAAAAAAATTCTCTCTTTTTTCTTTTGACGTTCTATCGTAGTTTTATTGTTTTCTATATGATTAAACACGATGTATTCTGCAAAACATGACATGGTGGAGTCCACCAACTTCCAGTAATGGGCTCACCTGTTTGAGCGACGTGACGCACGGCCTCAGAGCAGGGGATTTTAAGCTCAATCAGTTCGATCAATGAAATAAAGGCGGCTAATATTCTATGCAACCAACTTCAATTATCCACCAACTGCCAGAGCGTCCACCAACTACCAGAATGTCCACCAACTATCTTTGTATGTGCTACTCCACCTTTTCCCGCTTCCGTTTACCCAACTGTGCCATAATTACCTCACGTTTCACCCGTGTTGCTGCACTCTCCATGTGACACCCTCGCCTGGTAGTGAGCACGTCGTCAGCCGCTCCGTCCACCAACTCCCTTCCCTCTCCCTCATCTTCTGCTGGTCTCTTCCGCTTCCCCAACTATGTTTCTCCCACGTTAGCATCAAAGACCCCCATCAGGGTGTTCATCGGCAGGTTTTAAACGACATGGCTGCCGATTCCAAAGAATTAACCACCGGCCCACCACCTCCTGTCCACCAACTTCTGTCGTTGAACATTAGCACCATTTCTCACATCCCCGGGTCCATGTCGCTATGAAACGTTCACTAGGTTTGTTTATCAATGTAAGAACTTGAGTTTAATGAGGGGGGCACCGAGGGATGCACCGATTCCAAGCAGTTAACTATCGGTCCACCAACTTCCCTCGGTACAGTTTCTCTCTTCCCTGGCGGTCCATGTCGCTGTGAGATGTTTGCCCGGCTTTAGTTAATAATTTGAATTTCATGCTACTGCAGATTCTAACGAGGGGGCCACCAATTCAAAAGGATTCACCACCCGTCCACCAACTTCCCCCTTGAACTTTAGCACTGTTTCTTGCATCCCCTGTGGTCCATGTGGCGGTACGATGTTCACCTGGGTTAATTAACAATATAAAGTGTTTCTGAGGTCTTTTCTGCTGGATTTTGCCGGGCTACCAATGGAGGCCCTCGGGTGAACTCTGAGTCGATCGGTGAGACCCATGATACTGATGCTATAACATAGTTTAACGAGGGGGCCCCTGATTCCAAAGAATTCAGTCACCGTCCACCAACTGCCTGTCCACCAACTTCCATTGTTGAACTTTGGCGCTGTTTCTCACTTCCCTGGGGGTCGACGTCGCTGTGGGATGTTCACCAAGCTTACGGTGAGACCCATGATACTCATGCTACAGCAGAGTTTAACGAGGGGGCCGCCGATTCCAAAGAATTAACTACCCGTTCACCAACTGCCTTCCTTGAACCTTGGCACTGTTTCTCACTTCCCCAGGGGTCCATGTCTCTGTGGGATGCTCGGCAGGCTTAGTTAATGATATGAATACTCATGCTACCGCAGATTCTAATGAGGGGGCCGCCTTATTAACTACCGTTCACCAACTCCCTTCCTTGAACTTTAGTGGCATTTCTTGCATCCGGGGGGGGGGGGGGTCAACGTTGCTATAGAACCTTCACAAGGCTTACCTATCAATATGAAAACTCATGCTACAGCAGAGTTTAATGAGGGGGCCGCCGATTCCAAAGAATTAACTACCCGTCCACCAACTGCCTTCCTTGAACCTTGGTGCCGTTGAAACGGGCAAGATGCGCTAACAGTGAATTGGGGCTAGCTAAGCTAAAGATGCGGGCTAGCTGGAACACTAACACACCACACCTAAAACCTAACACAACACACCAATCCCCTTATGATTATAACACTAAGACTAGCGCGTCTTCCTAGTGAGTTCGGGTTCCGAGCCGTAGTATGCGACTGCTGGCTTGATTCCCGAGTGCACGAGCAATGATTTATGGCCTCAACTATCCCAACAAACAACTCCAATCTCTAAGCTAGCTCAACCGTTTGACCGAAACAAGTCTTCCCAAGGGATGGGATGAACAGGTTGGGGTAAAAAGGGTTTTAACTAGGCGGACGTGGTTTAATACGTCGTCCTAGGCGAGGTGATAAAGCGTCTTCTGAAAACTTCCAGTTACGGACTATGCTGCGCCAGCTATTCTCTTCTCTATGACGATCCCAGATCAACAGATATTTGGGTGCCGACTTAGAACCTTGAATCTAAGTTCTTTTCCTTAACACTTGGGCTTATAATGGACCTAGAGGGTTCACTCAAGCTCCGTTAATCGGCCAATGAATCGACCAAGGAGTTCTACCAAAGTGCTGTGCTGGTCGTGGTCCGTTTTACGGGAGGCGTTTCCTAGTCACCCAATGCGTAGCCCTTGCGAAGTCCACCACGAAGTCAACGGCAACTCTCGAACGTTCTCTTTGTGCGCTCGGTCCTGGTTTATACGTGGAGGTCGTCGCCGCTCACAAGCTCCCAACGCGAGCCCTTGCTTATCGGTTCACACAGTTACTCGTGGATCCAACAACACTGATTCGATTTCTATAGACTTTACAAACGAAGAAGATACTTTATCTCCGCTAGCTAGGCCTGAGCACACCCTTATCGTCGTAACGATGAGCGGGGCATGAACTGGTCTTCAGCGGTATTTACATGTCCTTTTTATACTAGTTGAGAGAAAGAGATGAGGTAAAGTGAAATGAGTAAAAACTGGTCCGTGCAGCTCCGCTACGGCGAGCTAGCCGGTGCTATCGTGCGCTAGGCTTGCCAGACAGTCAGCTAGCTGACCATCTTGGGGGCCTAGGCTGGGTATATTGCCAATTCCGTACAGCTTTACAGCTCCCGGAACCTCTGTATTTGCAAAACGACTCGGAAAAACCATTCCCGCCATCGTCTGCTCACCAATCCTCTCTCAATCTCCGTCTCTGCACGGACTGAACATCTAGTCGTTCAGTCATTGTGCCATCTTATCTGAAATACATCTCTTGGGTTTGTTTGTTGCAGCTAGCTGCCTTCAAACGCGTCGCGTCGATCACCTGATCTATCACTCGGCATATTCTCATGCCGACAGTTTCTCCTAGCCGTCGCTATCGCCAACTAGCCCGATAAACCCGAAGCTAGCGCCAAGTTATTTATGGAACATGGCCCCTAGCT